>JASDDO010000018.1:367548368-367730904 GCA_030015575.1 Agapanthus africanus
CTAAAAACCTAAGCTTGATTCAATATATATTGTCCTTTAGTGTACCTGACCCAATCAAACTTTGATTTAGGTCGATGTGAACCACATCGCTTACAAACTAGACTTGGTACACACAAACAGTTACATAGAATCAATATCTGCCCACCTGTCAATTCTAGATGATATACATGTTCACCGCCGAAAGACGCGACCGGGACGTTGGGACGTCCGGCCTGAATTTTGGGAGCAGATGCTATTGGGTTTGTCACGTCCCGAAAGTACGGAATAAGACCGGCACTTAAACTACGAACGTCTCGAGGCGTACGTAATCTAAGTAAACCGAAACCCCAGAAATCCAAACCAAGATAAGTAGTAGAGTGAAGGAAAACCAATTTAAAATCAAGTAGTTTTAATAGCATAAGCCGAGTTATGCGGTTTTAAAAACATCAAGTATTTCCTGAAAATTTCGGCAGAGTCTCCTTTGTAAATACTGGCTCCCAAACGGGATACAACATGAATAGTATATGAAATCAATAAAAAGGCATCCCCAAACGGGAGCTAGCTCTTCGTCAATCGACGGTCACAACCACACAAGCAATATAATATACAACGCCAAGGGCGAGGATCAAAACTCAAAAGGAAACTCAAAACCACAAGAAATCCACAGAAATATAACGCGCGACTCTAAGGTCGAAAAAGTAACATCAATGGTCTCTATCTCAAAATAAATACATGTTTGGTTGATGGAATTTACTAGATACAACTGAATAATAATATACAATGTATAATGATGGGTACGATACAAATAAACCCACCTACTAGCAAGTCACCCGAAAGAATTAGTGCCAGCAAAGCCGTAATGAAACCTGTACGGCAAAACCTGCAAGAAACTGTGGCACAACGGGGGTGAGTTGCCAACTCGTGAGTAGAAAAACATCTACGAACAGAAACCACATGCATGACGCAATCCTAGGTCATACGATCAATATATCCTCAAATATATATAACATGTAGCCTAACAATGATTAGGGTAAATATCTAACCCGAATGTAATCTCATGGGCCCGTGTCAGTGCCTCAGGTAGCAATATATCATATGGATGATGTATGAATGCATGAAACAGAATGCATGTACTAAATAAAGCAACTTTTATAAATCAGTGAGATTTCTGTATTTTAAAATAGGAGGTACCATAAATGAAATCAGCATAAGACAGTGCCCAGCATCGACACAAAACAAGTATCCAAATATCTCGATATCTCTGTGTCACAATCTCTGTACCTCAATACCTCAAAATCTCAATGTCTCAATCACAATATCTAGGGCACCGTCAGTCCAGACCGGCCCCTACCATCCATCTCAAGACCACGACGGTATCCTCCGGATATCCGACGCGTCGGGTAAAATCACCGGTAGGTAGTGCTCCCCTGCCAGGCTCACATCGTCATCATCACGCGCTTCTTGCCCCGGGGTACCTTACCGGGTCCACCATGTACCCGAAACGGTTCATCCGTCTCCTCGAATCGGGTCTCGAAATCATCAGCAAACTCATGGTGGACGACTCATACATCATGGGAAAAACCGCACTTTTTATTTAAAAAGAGAGAAATCAGTTTATATAAGTTTTGCGGTTTTCCCCCCAAATCCAGAAAATTTCATGGAAATCCGAATCCAAATCATCAATAGCATGTAAAACCATGAATATAGACATAACAATGAATAACAGTATGCATGAAGTGACAAGCAATAACTACAATGTTAAGCTGGCATATAAGGCAGGTACACTAATATCATGTCAAATTACTAACTAACAAGCTAAGTCAAGCAATAATATTTTCTAAGGTGTACGTGACATGGCAATTACCGATGAAGATGTGTGTGAGCTGGTAAGTAAGTGTACGTGGTACATATTCATCATCGATAATGGTGCTGGTGTCCTAACAATATGATATCAACATTGCAATAAGAAATTATAACATAAGTATGCGATGCGAAGCGAACCACAATAACAAGCGGGAGCTGAAAACTAGACGCAACTGTAACTAACCTGCATTAATCTAATATAAGTCCTACAAATGGTGCCTTTTGAAATAACACGAATCATGGGGTTTTGAAAATAGGGGCTACGGTGTTTTTATGAAAAGATACGTCTTTTGAAATATCCGTAGGATCCCTTGGGCTGTCTTTTAAAATACCCATGATTCGTTAGTTTTTGAAATAGGTAAGAATCGAATCTAATCAAACAACTAAACTAAACTAAAGGGCTAAGCTAACAAGCTGGACTACAGGTAAGGAAACCGCCTAACATCTGAGTCGATACATATACATACCTGTATATATATTAGTCGGTGATCCCGCCTCAATAATATCATATCCGATACCATATCTATAATCAGACATCCCAAGTCAAGAGTGCGGATCAATCATCAATATATAGCTCGTACGTAAATCCGTCGTACGGCATCCCAAATCGGGGTACGGGTCAATATCAAATTCCTCACACCATTCCTCTGGTATCCTCTTTATTCAAGATCAAAGTCTAGGGTACTGACCTATGTCTAGTACAAAACTAATATCCTCAATATACTCATGATCTGACTACAGATCGACAATCTCGTACAAACCGATACTGTCAGCACATAGCATCATCAAGGGTATACATCATCCGATACGGCCTAATATCAATATCCTAGCATATCATGCCTCATATCACGATCACATGTCGACCGTTTTATTTATAACACTATTCACCCGTATCGCCGCCCCAAGATTCGCTATAACACCAGGGCGTACCTCAAGTACGAATCCTGCCATCTCACCGATATCACAACCACAAAACAAATCTCATCGACTCAGCTCAATCCCAAGTATCATCCTCAAATCCGTATGTGAACATATAGTCCCATACCCATGTGAACACATAACTATAAAGAATCCCATGAGCACATATAAATAGGAATGTATGCAAGTATGTATGTGTGTATGTGTAGTGCAACACTACCCTAGGGTTCGCAACACTAAAGTAATCCAACACACCAATATCCATCCTAACATCGTTATTAATCCTAATTAACATATAATAGTTGTTGGTGTGTATACGCATCCGTATACACGACCACGGACTGCGGGGGTGCTATACGCCATCCACCCGACTTCTCCCCGTAGATATAAATCTACTCACCTGATCCTCGCTCGCCGGTGCCGACGTCGCCACGCGCTTTCTTGTCGTCTCGAAGTCCACATGGGGTACCTACATATCATAACGCATCGTATCGCATTAAAATCAAATTCGAAATCGAAACGGCACACGAAAAATCAAGTCGACACGCGTATCACGCATAGGTCAAAACCTATCGCCTACGCATGCCAAAATAGCCAAACCAACCCTCGATGTCGATGTACAAACGTCAATCAATCGAGAAAAACCCAACATACCAATCACGCGTTCATAATGCACTAGAATCTAATTGAAAATATGGTGCAATTCATAAAAACCTTAAATATGCTCAAATCGATTTATTTCACAAAACCTAGAAAACTCTTAATTACCGTTTTAATTCGAAACTTGATGTTTTAACCCAACTAATAGCCATAATATTCACTAAGTATCATAACCAGGTCATATAAACCATTTCCATATTTTTAATCTCACTAATTATCGTTAACCCAAAATTCAAGTTTGCAAAAACAACCAATTCTAACAATTTTTAAAGAAAAAATCACAATTTAACAATTAAGCTTGGTTTTGCATATTTTAAATGGTTAAACCACACATGAAAACCTTAATGATGTGCTAAAAACCTTAACTAGATTATAATCCCACATTTTAATTAAATTTCTAAAACCTAGTTAGCAATTTAGCATAATTATTACAATTCCAAACTAACAATTTGCAAACTAGAAATTTGATTAGGTTATCATTTCACAATATGTAGAACTACAATTGCAACCACAATTACATAATAAAAAACCCTAACTTGAATTTCATAAACCCTTACTAAATTTTTCCAAACATACAATTAAACCCAAATTAATAACTAATAATGCTTGATTTAAGGTATTCAAACAACAATTTAACAAAAGGTCTTGATTTATACCTCACAAGATTAAGGATCTAGCATGCAAATCCTAGCCTCCAAAAGTAGCTTCCATGCTCCTAGATCCATGCTAGATAGGCAAGAAAAAATGGGTAGGAGTTGGATTTTCGTTTTGAGTTTTTATTTTGGATTTTGATGGAAATTTTGGGGTTTTCTTTACACAAGAAGGAGGAAGAAGCAAGGGGGAGTGGGCTGTTGCGGCAAGGAATGGAGGGTTCGGCCATTTGGGGAAGGAGGAGAGAGAGAGAGAGAGATTGTGTTGAAAACATATCACAAGAAAACAAATACCCCATACCTCCTTTGACTTTCTTTCCTTATTCTATTTTTTTTTCCTTGTTTTCTTTCCAAGCTTTGTGGTGGGGACATATGGTGAGTGTGCTGCATGTTTCGGCCAGTAGGAGGGATTAATGAAATGTGGTGTAGTGTGTGTATGAAGTATCTTAATTCATACATCTATTAACTAATTTTATTATTTAATTATTTCCCTTTTCTAGCAACTCGTTCTATAATTTTCTAGAACCATCATGACAACTCCAATTCATTTCAAACTAACATGTTACAATTTTGTTTAATGTGTTATGATGCACAAAATTTGTTTCAACTCATTCCAATTTGTAATTTTCCCTAATTAAATGTATTAGGGACGGTTTAAAATAATATTAAAATAATTATTTTCGGAAAAATTTTCAGAAAATTTGAAATTTCACCAGTGACTCAATAAACACCAAATACTAGCAATTACATAGCTAGAATATGTATATTTAATTTTATAATAAAGATATTTGTATTTTGACTTTTTACAGAAAACCCCCTTATTTTGCCGATTTTCCAAAACTTCACCGAAATAATTTTCAAAACGTTACAATCTTCCCCCCTTAAAGAAATTCGGTCCCCGAATTTAAATTAAAACTTTCCCCAAATACTAAAATATTTCAGCCAAAACCATCAAATCGCCGGGGCTCCGAAATCATACATACATAAAACAGATCGTAGCGCAACGCATGCGCATGAAAAATGAGCATATAACTCAAATCAGAACTCCGTCAAGCATCCCGCAATCATCGGGGTCATGGGGAAGACATCAATACCAAATCCAAAGCAAAACCAATATGATATACTCGAAACTATACATGTAAAATATATTCAGGTACCGTCCTCTGACTAGTCCTGCTCAGTACGAAAACACATAGCAATATCATAAAAACGTACTTCTCTATAAGAAAAATCAATCCCAAAATACGCGTATGAATACTACGCGCGTCTTGTGCGCACGGAAATCAAAATCCAAATATATGCCATACATATGCACAGAAACAACATCTAAGTGCATCGGGTGTGTACGAAACATCTGTCGTAGGCAACATGTGTGCCTGATAGCAAAATCAGGTGCATCTGACATGCACGAAAAATCTCGATTTAGTGCATCTGGTGTGCACCAAAATCACACTTCAAAACATGCGCCCAACATGCGCGAAATCAAATCAGGTGCACAAGGTGCACAAAACAAATATCGAACATCACCATCGAAATCAAAGTCCAATGCATCTAAGAGCACAAAAGGCGTATCACTGCACTGCAAGCATATATAAACTATACAGAGTGCAGGAACCAAATCGTGTGCATGCATACGCACAAAATCAACTCAAATGTTTAAAACCGTAAAATCACAAACATGTGAAACCCAAGCACGAAAACGATATCAAGTGCAACACTGTGCTAGGATCGTAAATCCTCAATCATCAAAATCAAATCATTCGAATAAATCACCCAAAACATCGAAATCAGTAATGGCGGTATAGTACCGCTCAAGCGCATCCTCTAAGAATTTCGGACCAACTATCGCGGTCACTAGTGGGACGTCTCATCGATGATCATGAACTCTGGCCTGCTGGTGTGCGTAACAATGACCACTGCTGGGTCAAGGTCTTCACTGGGAATTACCAATCTCTCGGTCCATCGGCTCATCGGCCTTGTCAGGAGTGCTAACGGGGATGATCCCGTTCTGGCATGTCTCTTGTCATCTCCCGGTCAATCATCGCGACCACTCGTAAGACAGCATATCACTGGCGTCGGCCTCTGGCTCTCTGAATGTACGTGACACATCTGATCCTGGGTGCAAGTATCATTGCAGCAGTGTCCTGGAAGGAATCCTGCTCACGGTCTCTTCCATGTCTCGTCTCTGCCAACTGTCCGGAAGTCATCGTCCTTTCCTATATCTGCATCTTGCTCCGGAACGGCTGCATACCCATCGCGACTCCTTCTGGAAGGTATATCCAGTACTCTGCCTCGGCATGCGTATCGCATCTCTGATGTCGGCGGAGTGGAACGCCGTCTTATCCAGATCTTGTACGGACCTCTTTACTCCACTTTCTCTAATGTCGACTGCTTCGGACTTGTCTCATCGTGGCTACATGGACTGAGCTCCAACGGCTATCCTCGTATCGGGAGTCTCCCAAGAAATGCATCTCACCACCTAGCATCCGAATTAAGTCGAGCCATCCGATCGAGTTGTCAAAACCTCATAATCCCCCAAGAGCTCAACCTCTTGGCACAGTTTAATAGTATCGAGTACATACCACAGCATCGGTGGTCCAGCCGTAGAAGGGCAAACCCAAGCCTCACTAATGGCGCCGTAGAACTGCCGCAAACCCGAAGGTTCAAAGGCTTTCACACGGTCATTAAGTCGAGTTAGGGTTTCATTCTTCTAGAGGGACCATAGAATTGCCTGCATGTCTTTCCAACTACTTTAAACTTGGAATAATAGGTTTCTGACATTCGATCGTCTCTGTCGACTCCCAACGTCTCCGCGTGAAGTCATCTCTAGCTGGAATCAATCTATCTGATGACCTCGCATCGGGGTAGGCGAACGAACCACCTGTCCTAGTCATTCATCATCAGGTGACTAGCGACCTTCTATCATCTCTTCGTACTACTCGTCCCGCAATAGCTCCAACATATGGGGCGATATCTCATCACTCGCAGCAACAACTGGCTCACTCGTCTGCACGCTGAACAGTGCCTCAATCATCATGAGTAAGCAATACACCAACGGTCATCAAAATCTGGCTGGCCTATATCATTGGCTCGATCCTCTGGTGTCGATCAGCACATCCGAGTAACCTCATAAAGGCGATCCGCCAAATGCTCGTGGCGCGGAAACACAGTAAAAAGACACATCTCCGCAATCGTATGTCGCCGGAATTACGCCCTGGTCAGTCCTCGTTCGTGACGAGCTCGTGCTGACCGCAACTCTAGCCGTAGCTCTCCCTGCCCGTAATCGTGGCAGCAAAACCATAACTGGTACTGAGGAGGCTAGATCAGGAATGAATATAATACTGAGCAAAGAAATGTACATCCTAAGGCTCCTTAAGTGGAGTGGCGTATCGTAAGTATGCCGCGGAACATACCCACGGTACGTCACTCTACTTTAGTCACCTATTCCATCAACCAAGGGTCATCCCACGCTCTGAAGGTAAAACCTAACGCTCTGATACCAACTTTGTCACGTCCCGAAAGTACGGAATAAGACCGGCACTTAAACTACGAACGTCTCGAGGCGTACGTAATCTAAGTAAACCGAAACCCCAGAAATCCAAACCAAGATAAGTAGTAGAGTGAAGGAAAACCAATTTAAAATCAAGTAGTTTTAATAGCATAAGCCGAGTTATGCGGTTTTAAAAACATCAAGTATTTCCTGAAAATTTCGGCAGAGTCTCCTTTGTAAATACTGGCTCCCAAACGGGATACAACATGAATAGTATATGAAATCAATAAAAAGGCATCCCCAAACGGGAGCTAGCTCTTCGTCAATCGACGGTCACAACCACACAAGCAATATAATATACAACGCCAAGGGCGAGGATCAAAACTCAAAAGGAAACTCAAAACCACAAGAAATCCACAGAAATATAACGCGCGACTTTAAGGTCGAAAAAGTAACATCACTGGTCTCTATCTCAAAATAAATACATGTTTGGTTGATGGAATTTACTAGATACAACTGAATAATAATATACAATGTATAATGATGGATACGATACAAATAAACCCACCTACTAGCAAGTCACCCGAAAGAAGTAGTGCCAGCAAAGCCGTAATGAAATCTGTACGGCAAAACCTGCAAGAAACTATGGCACAACGGGGGTAAGTTGCCAACTCGTGAGTAGAAAAACATCTACGAACAGAAACCACATGCATGACGCAATCCTAGGTCATACGATCAATATATCCTCAAATATATATAACATGCAGCCTAACAATGATTAGGGTAAATATCTAACCAGAGTGTAATCTCATGGGCCCGTGTCAGTGCCTCAGGTAGCAATATATCATATGGATGATGTATGAATGCATGAAACAGAATGCATGTACTGAATAAAGCAACTTTCATAAATCAGTGAGATTTCTGTATTTTAAAATAGGAGGTACCATAAATGAAATCAGCATAAGACAGTGCCCAGGATCGACACAAAACAAGTATCCAAATATCTCGATATCTCTGTGTCACAATCTCTGTACCTCAATACCTCAAAATCTCAATGTCTCAATCACAATATCTAGGGCACCGTCAGTCCAGACCGGCCCCTACCATCCATCTCAAGACCACGACGGTATCCTCCGGATATCCGACGCGTCGGGTAAAATCACCGGTAGGTAATGCTCCCCTGCCAGGCTCACATCGTCATCATCACGCGCTTCTTGCCCCGGGGTACCTTACCGGGTCCACCATGTACCCGAAACGGTTCATCCGTCTCCTCGAATCGGGTCTCGAAATCCATCAGCAAACTCATGGTGGACGACTCATACATCATGGGAAAAACCGCACTTTTTATTTAAAAAGAGAGAAATCAGTTTATATAAGTTTTGCGGTTTTCCCCCCAAATCCAGAAAATTTCATGGAAATCCGAATCCAAATCATCAATAGCATGTAAAACCATGAATATAGACATAACAATGAATAACAGTATGCATGAAGTGACAAGCAATAACTACAATGTTAAGCTGGCATATAAGGCAGGTACACTAATATCATGTCAAATTACTAACTAACAAGCTAAGTCAAGCAATAATATTTTCTAAGGTGTACGTGACATGGCAATTACCGATGAAGATGTGTGTGAGCTGGCAAGTAAGTGTACGTGGTACATACTCATCATCGGTAATGGTGCTGGTGTCCTAACAATATGATATCAACATTGCAATAAGAAATTATAACATAAGTATGCGATGCGAAGCGAACCACAATAACAAGCGGGAGCTGAAAACTAGACGCAACTGTAACTAACCTGCATTAATCTAATATAAGTCCTACAAATGGTGCCTTTTGAAATAACACGAATCATGGGGTTTTGAAAATAGGGGCTACGGTGTTTTTATGAAAAGATACGTCTTTTGAAATATCCGTAGGATCCCTTGGGCTGTCTTTTAAAATACCCACGATTCGTTAGTTTTTGAAATAGGTAAGAATCGAATCTAATCAAACAACTAAACTAAACTAAAGGGCTAAGCTAACAAGCTGGACTACAGGTAAGGAAACCGCCTAACATCTGAGTCGATACATATACATACTTGTATATATATTAGTCGGTGATCCCGCCTCAATAATATCATATCCGATACCATATCTATAATCAGACATCCCAAGTCAAGAGTGCGGATCAATCATCAATATATAGCTCGTACGTAAATCCGTCGTACGGCATCCCAAATCGGGGTACGGGTCAATATCAAATTCCTCACACCATTCCTCTGGTATCCTCTTTATTCAAGATCAAAGTCTAGGGTACTGACCTATGTCTAGTACAAAACTAATATCCTCAATATACTCATGATCTGACTACAGATCGACAATCTCGTACAAACCGATACCGTCAGCACATAGCATCATCAAGGGTATACATCGCCCGATACGGCCTAATATCAATATCCTAGCATATCATGCCTCATATCACGATCACATGTCGACCATTTTATTTATAACACTATTCACCCGTATCGCCGCCCCAAGATCCGCTATAACACCAGGGCGTACCTCAAGTACGAATCCTGCCATCTCACCGATATCACAACCACAAAACAAATCTCATCGACTCAGCTCAATCCCAAGTATCATCCTCAAATCCGTATATGAACACATAGTCCCATACCCATGTGAACACATAACTATAAAGAATCCCATGAGCACATATAAATAGGAATGTATGCAAGTATGTATGTGTGTATGTGTAGTGCAACACTACCCTAGGGTTCGCAACACTAAAGTAATCCAACACACCAATATCCATCCTAACATCGTTATTAATCCCAATTAACATATAATAGTTGTTGGTGTGTATACGCATCCGTATACACCACCACGGACTGCGGGGGTGCTATACGCCATCCACCCGACTTCTCCCCGTAGATATAAATCTACTCACCTGATCCTCGCTCGCCGGTGCCGACGTCGCCACGCGCTTACTTGTCGTCTCGAAGTCCACATAGGGTACCTACATATCATAACGCATCGTATCGCATTAAAATCAAATTCGAAATCGAAACGGCACACGAAAAATCAAGTCGACACGCGTATCACGCATAAGTCAAAACCTATCGCCTACGCATGCCAAAATAGCCAAACCAACCCTCGATGTCGATGTACAAACGTCAATCAATCGAGAAAAACCCAACATACCAATCACGCGTTCATAATGCACTAGAATCTAATTGAAAATATGGTGCAATTCATAAAAACCTTAAATATGCTCAAATCGATTTATTTCACAAAACCTAGAAAACTCTTAATTACCGTTTTAATTCGAAACTTGATATTTTAACCCAACTAATAGCCATAATATTCACTAAGTATCATAACCAGGTCATATAAACCATTTCCATATTTTTAATCTCACTAATTATCATTAACCCAAAATTCAAGTTTGCAAAAACAACCAATTCTAACAATTTTTAAAGCAAAAATCACAATTTAACAATTAAGCTTGGTTTTGCATATTTTAAATGGTTAAACCACACATGGAAACCTTAATGATGTGCTAAAAACCTTAACTAGATTATAATCCCACATTTTAATTAAATTTCTAAAACCTAGTTAGCAATTTAGCATAATTATTACAATTCCAAACTAACAATTTGCAAACTAGAAATTTGATTAGGTTATCATTTCACAATATGTAGAACTACAATTGCAACCACAATTACATAATAAAAAACCCTAACTTGAATTTCATAAACCCTTACTAAATTTTTCCAAACATACAATTAAACCCAAATTAATAACTAATAATGCTTGATTTAAGGTATTCAAACAACAATTTAACAAAAGGTCTTGATTTATACCTCACAAGATTAAGGATCTAGCATGCAAATCCTAGCCTCCAAAAGTAGCTGCCATGCTCTTAGATCCATGCTAGATAGGCAAGAAAAAATGGGTAGGAGTTGGATTTTCGTTTTGAGTTTTTATTTTGGATTTTGATGGAAATTTTGGGGTTTTCTTTACACAAGAAGGAGGAAGAAGCAAGGGGGAGTGGGCTATTGCAGCAAGGAATGGAGGGTTCGGCCATTTGGGGAAGGAGGAGAGAGAGAGAGAGTGATTGTGTTGAAAACATATCACAAGAAAAAAAATACCCCATACCTCCTTTGACTTTCTTTCCTTATTCTATTTTTTTTTCCTTGTTTTCTTTCCAAGCTTTGTGGTGGGGACATATGGTGAGTGTGCTGCATGTTTCGGCCAGTAGGAGGGATTAATGAAATGTGGTGTAGTGTGTGTATGAAGTATCTTAATTCATACATCTATTAACTAATTTCATTATTTAATTATTTCCCTTTTCTAGCAACTCGTTCTATAATTTTCTAGAACCATCATGACAACTCCAATTCATTTCAAACTAACATGTTACAATTTTGTTTAATGTGTTATGATGCACAAAATTTGTTTCAACTCATTCCAATTTGTAATTTTCCCTAATTAAATGTATTAGGGACGGCTTAAAATAATATTAAAATAATTATTTTCGGAAAATTTTTCAGAAAATTTGAAATTTCACCAGTGACTCAATAAACACCAAATACTAGCAATTACATAGCTAGAATATGTATATTTAATTTTATAATAAAGATATTTGTATTTTGACTTTTTACAGAAAACCCCCTTATTTTGCCGATTTTCCAAAACTTCACCGAAATAATTTTCAAAACGTTACAGGGTTTTATCCATCCACCTCTCCGAAGATGCCAAGTTAATTTATGGCACCGTGTATCGAAGGTTTAAACAGATGCGGCCGTTATAGCAGACTTTGTCAGATTCCCCCTCATTATGAGAGGATTTTGATTGTGGGGACGCTCTTCCCTGCAGGCACAATCCCCTGCAGTTAATTATGTTACCGCATCGCGGTAACCACTTTCTCCTGCCGAAGAAGGTCACTTCGTGTTGTGTGTGTTTGTTTTATTTTTGGTTGCCAATGGATTGTATACAGAGACTAATTTATGTTGTCGCCCATAAGGCGTAGATTGGTCCAAATCCGTATTTTCTTAGATTTGGGTTTGGGTTGGTTTAAGGATCGTTAACCTCATTTGAGATTAAGATCAACTTAAGTGTTTGTTGAGAATACGTTGGTCTAATTTTAGACTAAGATCTACTCAACAGGGTTTTGGGATCATTTAGATCCAACGAAAGAGCATTTGGGCTCTGTCGTCTTAGCTTAGGGACGTTGCGGTCCATTGGGTTTAAGGACATCATAGTCCATGGGTTTAGAGACATCATAGTCTGTAGAGTTTAAAGACATCATAGTCTATGAGTTTAAGGACCTCATAGTCCTTAAAGTTTAAGGACATCATAGTCCATGAGTTTAAGGACATCATAGTCCATAAAGTTTAAGGACATCATAGTCCATGAGTTTAAGGATATCATAGTCCATGAGTTTAAGGATATCATAGTCCATGGAGTGTCTGGTTGTCGGGACCCGTCACCTCTCTGAAGACGTTGAAGAATTACTACGACACATATTAGAGGAATGAAGAGATTTACCCTTGAACCAAGATTGGTTGGGAGATCTGTAGTCAGACTTGGGACCAAGATCAATCGTGAGCACATGGGCTCAGCTGGTCTGAGCTAGGGACTTGTAGCCAACTTAGGCTCAGCCCATTCAGTTCTGATTAAACTGTTGAACATTTGTTTGGGCGTTAAGTATTTATTTTGGCTTAGCCACTTTTTTCAATAATGCTGAGCATTAATTTGGGTTCTGACACCCCTTTTCTTTTGTCCTTTATTGAGTGTTGAACACTCTTTGTAGCGCAGAGTGCTTTATGCACAGAGTCTTTATGTACATAGCACTTGGCGCTGAGAGCCGGACTTAAAGCGCTGAGGCGCTTCTTACGAAATAGCGCACATGTGAGGAGCACGTGGTGCGCTTGGCGCTGAGCGAAGGTACGGAACGTGACCGACACTTAAATTACGAAATGTCTAAAGACGTAACGTAATCTAAGTAAGATGAAGCCCAGAAATCTAAACCCTTTAAAAGAAGAAGTGTACGAAAATATGTTTTAAAAGCAAAATCAAATTTCTCAAAAATTTCGGCAGAGTCTCCTTTGTAAAAACTGACTCCAAACGGATACAAATAAGAATATATATACATAAGCAATAATAAAAAGGTATCCCCAAGTGAGAGCTAGCTCTACGTCAAAAAGCGGAAACAACCACACAATGCACTATAATATACAACGCCGAAGGGCGAGGCTCAAAACTCTAAAGAAAACCAAATCCACACGAAACCATAATAATACAAGCACGACTCTAAGATAGAAATAACAACAACTGGTCTTCTAAATCTATCAAGTAATACAAGTCTGGTTGATGGAGCTTACTAGATACAAATGAAATAATAAAAGTACAACGGCGGTCCTGATACAAGTGAACCAACCTACCAGCAAATCACCCTGAACGAAATGATGTGCCAGCAAACTGCCAAGGAAACCTGTACATTGAAACCTGTAAGAAAATTTGGCACAACAGGGGTGAATTGTCAACTCGTGAGTAGAAGACATCTGCGAGTAGAAATCTGTAACGTTTTAAAAATAATTAAATAAATAATTAAATAAATAAAATCGTTTAAGTGAATTTTATGATTTTCGGTAAAGTAAAACGTATTTTTCGTAAAACAAAACCGTAATTATTTTTCACTATAAATTTAAAAATACCTATTTTAATTATGATATTACTGGTAAATGGTGTTTATTTAGTCACTTATAAATTTTTAGTTTAATTAAATATTTTTCCTAAATTAATTATTTTAAATATTAACATAAGCTTTATTTTTACACTAAATTAGTGTAAATTACAAATTTGAATGGGTTTAATTTGTAAAAATGAACCATGGCATATGAGAATTTAGTATGCATCATGCAAAATTTATTTGCAAATTTGTCCATGATTCTAGAGTTTTCTTGAATTGTTTTAGAAAAGAAATAAAATAAAATTTAATAAAGTTATGAAAAGACATAAAGGAGGGATATTATGAGAGAGCTTTCTACACAATTCTTTCTTCATTCTTTTTCTCTTTTCCCACCCTAAAGTGGCCGGCCTCACTCCCCATGGCAGCCCCCCCCCCCCATTTTTCCAAATTCAATTTACCTCCAAAATCATCAAAAATTACATAAAAAATCCACAAAATCCTAATAAATTCATACCCTCTATTCTTTGCTCTTCTTTACATGGATTTTGGAGATGGAAAGCACTCATTTTGGAGGCTCATTTTCATGTTTGGATTTTATGTTGTGGAGGTATAAATCTTTTTCTTTTGATTTATTTTTATTAAATGTTTCTTTTAAGCATAATTAGATTTATTAAATTAATTCTATTTGCAAATTCTAAAATTCAAGTTAGGGTTTGTAAATTCAAGTTGTGGTTTAATTAATTCATTAGGGTTATAATAATTTGTTTAACACTTTTAGAAATGGAAAATCATGCATGGTTGATATATTGTAAATTGTTATCCAAAATTGTTTAAATTAAACAATTTTTGCAAACTAGATTTCTATATATTATATATATTGGTGAGATAAATTCCAATTAATGTTTGTAACATTAGATTGTTGTTTAAATGAGGATATTGACATGTTTAAGGAATGAAAAACTTAGTTTGGTCACTACTTTCTTTTGATAATTGAAAAAAATACTAAAAAATGCTATTTTTGCTAGCTAGTTTTTTTGAAATTCTTAAATAAATGAGATTTAAAATATAATTTATGGTTTCATTATATCATTATGATTATGAATTTTAGTTTAATACATTAATTCATGCAAAATCAAGTTTGTTGTGGAATTGTGGAATATTGCTTGTAAGATGTTGAAAATTTATAAAGGTAGCAAACTAGCAATTTTGTATTAATACAAATTTGTGTATTAAAAATATAGTAATGTGTTGTATAGTCTAGTTATACTATTTAATGAGTTTTATGACCACTGGTTTCATTTAAATGTCAAGTTTTAAAGAAAAACGGTAAATTGGCATTTTCGGGTTTTACGAAATCAGGCGATTTGATGGATTTTAGGGTTTCGACAAATTAAATCTTGTTTTATATTGTAAGTAATGAGTTTTAAAACTATGAGTTGTTTGTTGATGTTTATCTCGATTAATCGGAGTTTGTACGCCGATATCGAGCGATATTTGGTTCTTTTGCGTGAACGGGACATAGGTTTTAACCTATGCACGTTCCGTGTGTCGTTTTGACTTTTGTCCGTGATTTAGTTTACGATACTATATATGTTTGCGTATAGGTACCCCTCACGTGGACTGCGGGCAATGAAGAAGAGGATGGCGACACCGTCTTCGACAGACATGGACCAGGTGAGTAGATGTTTATCTACGGGGGGAAGTCGGGTGGATGGCGTTGAGCACCCCCTCACGTAGAATAGGAACGGTACTTATTGACATTAGGAAGCCAGATGTGACCCTAGATTCTTAATAAGTAGGACCCAAGTAATGACCCTAGGCTGGACTAGACTGATTTAGGAAGACCATACCAGAGGATGAATACCTTGGAAGAGATTCGTAGGTTTCAGGTAGATACACACACACGCACACTGAAACTCGACGTGGTGTATACGTGTATGTGTGTATATATATATATATAGGACTAGGTGTAGGTGTGTATATATATATATATATATATACAACACGTATATGGGATACAATGATGTGATATGATACACGGAAATGAAACAGTATAGCTGGGCTTGATGCCGTGATTCTTGACTATACGGTCGTATTATGATGTTAGCGGATCATTAAAAAATAGATATAATGAATAGGTATACATAGATAATAAAGGGTGGTGATGATATAGAGGTACATGGGACTCTAAAATAGCACCCGAACCATAACATGTAATTGATATTCTGATATGTTATATGTGTGACTTGATTACGACATCATATAGATGTAACTTGATTGCGATATCATAAAGGTGTAACTTGATTTTGATATCTTATAGGCGTGACTTAATCACGACTTGACATATGTGATTTGATCAAGATATGATATATGTGACATGATATTTCTGAGGATAAATTAACGATGTATATTTATGCTGACAATGATATATGATTGATGTATGCGATTACAGTATAACACCTTGATCATGACATGCGTTGTTGATGATATTATACGAATGATGAGACACGTAGGTGATACTTGACCCGTACCCCGATATTGAGATGTCGTACGATGGATTTTACTGTACGAGGCATAGATGTGATGATTGATCCGCACTCTTGTTTCGAGGAAATCGTACTACGTACGTGACGCTATTGAGGATGGATCGCCGACTATTAGAGACATGGACTCAGACTTTAGGTGTACCCTTATTTCTTATCGACTAGTTCTTAGGTTTAGTTCTTTAGGAGGTTAGATGGACACTAGTTAGGCTCGAGACATATAGTTGTAGTTATACTTGTATATCAAATGAGTGGTTATTGCACATCTGTCTTTACATTCATACTGTAATCATAATGTTGCATGTTCATACATATGTTTCTATAATCAGAATCAAATTCTGCCTGTTAGGACACTAGCACCATTACCGATGATGCGCATATTCCACACACACTTATTTGCCGGCTCACACACATCATCATCGGTAATTGCTATGTCACGTATACTTTAGATCATATTATCGTTTATTGATGCAATCAGCTAACAGCTAGATTGATGTAATATCATGATTGCTCTCTGGTGTGTTAGTATAGACATGGCATTGATTACTTAGACATTTCATGCATTCATATTTCCATGTTATCATGCAGTATTATGGGGCATATGCCGACACTTATCATATATCTACTCATGATTTTGGGATTTTGGATTTCTATGAGATTTCTGGATTTTGGGGAAAACCGCAAGAAAATATAAAAACTTCTCTCTCTCTCCTCTCTCTTTTTAAAATATAAGATGCGGTTTTCTCGTGATGTATGTGTCGTCCGCCATGAGATTTCATGTTTTCTGTTGGATTTTGAGACCCGATTCGAGGAGTGGATGAACCGTCTCGGGTACATGGTGGGCCCGGTATGGTACCCCGGGGCAAGAAGATCGAGTTGTAGACGATGAGCCTGGCAGGGGAAGGCTACCTACCGGTGATGTCTGACGCAGCGGATATCCGGAAGATACCGACCGTTGTCGTGAGATTTGATGATATGGGCCGATCCGGACTGACGGAGCCCGAGATATTGAGACTATGAGACATTGAGATTATGAGGTATTGAGACTTGAGATTTATATGTTTTGTGTCGATGTTTGACACGGATTTCCATGAATTTCATTATTGCTATTTCAGATTTCTATACACATTTTACTATGGTAAAAGCTAAAGATTTCTTATACAGATATATCTAGATTTCAGGATTGGTTATGTTACATTCATGGTGCATGCATACTCATTCTTATGATATAGTATTATATGAGGCACTGACACGAGCATGGAGTATTTGCATTTACACGTAGTATTACCCTGCCATTACTAGATGATTGGGACTTAGTAGTGTATCATTATGACCTAGGATAGCGTCGTGCATTCGATTTCTTTTCGTAGATGTCTTCTACTCACGAGTTGGCAACTCACCCCCGTTGTGCCAAATTTTATTACAAGTTGATGTACAGGGTTCCTTGGCAGATTGCTGGCACATGATTTCTTTCCGGGTGATTTGCACGGTAGGTTGGTTCATTTGTATCTGAACCGCCGTTGTATTTTTATTATTCTATTTATATCTAGAAAGCTCCATCAACCAAACTTGTATTATTTGATAGATTACTGGACCATTTATTTATTTCGACCTTAGAGTCGCGCATGTATTATTCTGATTTGGTGGATTTGTTTTCTTTTGAGTTTTGAGTCTCGCCCTTTGGCGTTGTATATTATTGTGCTTGTTGTGGTTGTTTCCGCCTATTGGCGTTGAGCTAGCTCCCGTTTGGGGATGCTTTTTATTGTTTATGTATATTATACTTGTTGTACCCGTTTGGGGCCAGTTTTTACAGAGGAGACTCTGCCGATATTTTTGGGAAAATTTGCTGATGCATTTAAACTTGTTTTCTTCATATTTTCTTTTACTTCTTCTTCTTTTATATGGTTTAGATTTCTGGGATTCGGCTTACTTAGGTTACGTTGCGCCTCTAGACGTTTCGTAATCTAAGTGCCGGTCACGTTCCGTACTTTCAGATCGTGACAAAGTTGGTACCAGAGCGCTAGGTTTAACCTTGTATAAGTCTAGGTGACCCTTGGTTGATGGAGTAGGCGATTTAGGTAGAGTAACGTACAGTGGGTATGGTCCGCGACATACTTACGATACGCTACTCTGCTTAAAGAGCCTTAGGATGTACATTTGTTTGCACCGTATTTCATTCGTTCCGTTGATCTATCTTCGTCGATGTCGGAGGGTGGTTTCTGTTAACACGGGCGCACGGGCAGAGGGAGCTGCGGCTCGAATGCGATAACCATTAGGGTATTGGTTATTCTTGAGGATTGAAGCATTGCTTAGCGTGTGGACGAAGGGTATTCACATGCCGTCCAGACGAAGTTAAAGGGTTCGAACGATTATCAGAAAACCATTTTCCCAAGTTTAAGGTATTAGGAAGAACATGCAGGTATTTCGATGGACCCTCTAGAAGAATGAAACCCTAACTCGACATAATGACCACGAGAACGCCCTTGAACCTTAGGGTTTACGGCAGTTCCGCGGTGCCATTAGTGAGGCTTGGGTTTGCCCTTCTACGGCTGGACCATCAATGCTGGGGTATGTACCGGATATTTTTAAACAGTACTTGAGTTTTGAGCTCTTGGGGAATTATGGGATTTTGATGGATCGATCGAAAAGTTTAATGTAGTACGGATATCAGGTGAAGAGATCGACTACGTGGGAGACTCTAGATATGAGTATTGCCGTTGGTAGCGCAGTCAGCACAGCTACGAAGAGACGAGTTCGAAGCAATTGACATCAGAGGAAAAAGGCGCACATTGACGATAGTGTTTACGATTGTGATTTGGTGATTTGAATTTCATATTTTCGTTGATTGGATTTTGGTATTTTGAGGACTTTGTTTTACGATTGGTATTTCTTATGTATACCTTTATTACATTCTATTTGTGTTTCATATATCAGTTGTATTGATATTGTTTAGTACACACCCAGTACACTCGATTTGGTTTTATACATTTTGAGATTTTTGATTTGATTTCGTGCATATTGGTTACACATGATTTTGACTTATGTTTCGACCTAGTTTTCATGCATTTTCGTATTGTGATTTTGATTTTGATATTCGGTGTATGTTTTCGTGCACCATGTGCACCTGATTGAGATTTTTGCGCACATTCGGTGCACTTGATGCGATTTTGTGCACACCAGATGCACTAAATCGGGGTTTTGTGAAGATTAGATGCACCTGATATTAAAGCCGTGCACGCCCGTTGCACTTGACAGATGTTTTTGGTGCACACCTGTTACACTCAATTTTGTTTTTGTATGAATTTATGGCATCTGTATTTGGTTTTGATTTCAGTGCGCACCGGACGTACATGATATTTTTATGGTGTGATTAGGATTGATTTCAGTTTGATCAGTATGTTTTTATAATCATTACTATTGATTTATTAACCAGGCAGGACGTGTATGTTAAATAAAAGATATATGTATATAGCTATTTTTCTAAAATAAACGTCCGCTACTTATGCCGTAACACGTGCATCGCACGGCGATTTTCAAGAGGGGTTTTTGTATGCTTCTTTATTAAGATGTTTAGGCGATTTTACTACGATGCGCACTATATATATATATATATATATATATATATATATATATATATAAGTTATAGTTTTGATATATATTATGTCGGATTTCGTATTGGGTTTTCATATTTTATCTTTACCATAACTCCGATGATTGCGTTATGCTTGACGGAGTTGATTTTAGTTATGTATTGATGATTTCGGAGCCCCGACGATTTGAGTATTTTGCTAAATGTTTTAGTATTTGGAGGGAGAGTTTTAATTTAAATTCGGTGACCGAATTTCTTAAAGGGGGGAAGATTGTAACGTTTTTAAAATAATTAAATAAATAAAATCGTTTAAGTGAATTTTATGATTTTCAGTAAAGTAAAACGTATTTTTCGTAAAACAAAACCGTAATTATTTTTCACTATAAATTTAAAAATACCTATTTTAATTATGATATTACTATTAAATGGTGTTTATTTAGTCACTTATAAATTTTTAGTTTAATTAAATATTTTTCCTAAATTAATTATTTTAAATATTAACATAAGTTTTATTTTTACACTAAATTAGTGTAAATTACAAATTTGAATGGGTTTAATTTGTAAAAATGAACCATGGCATATGAGAATTTAGTATACATCATGCAAAATTTATTTGCAAATTTGTCCATGATTCTAGAGTTTTCTTGAATTGTTTTAGAAAAGAAATAAAAGAAAATTTAATAAAGTTATAAAAAGACATAAAGGAGGGATATTATGAGAGAGCTTTCTACACAATTCTTTCTTCATTCTTTTTCACTTTTCCCACCCTAAAGTGGCCGGCCTCACTCCCCATGGCATCCCCCCCCCCCCATTTTTCCAAATTCAATTTACCTCCAAAATCATCAAAAATTCATCAGAAATTACATAAAAAATCCACAAAATCCTAATAAATTCATACCCTCTATTCTTTGCTCTTCTTTACATGGATTTTGGAGATGGAAAGCACTCATTTTGGAGGCTCATTTTCATGTTTGGATTTTATGTTGTGGAGGTATAAATCTTTTTCTTTTGATTTATTTTTATTAGATGTTTCTTTTAAGCATAATTAGATTTATTAAATTAATTCTATTTGCAAATTCTAAAATTCAAGTTAGGGTTTGTAAATTCAAGTTGTGGTTTTATTAATTCATTAGGGTTATAATAACTTGTTTAACACTTTTAGAAATTGAAAATCATGCATGGTTGATATATTGTAAATTGTTATCCAAAATTGTTTAAATTAAACAATTTTTGCAAACTAGATTTCTATATATTATATATATTGGTGAGATAAATTCCAATTAATGTTTGTAACATTATATTACCGTTTAAATGGATATTGACATGTTTAAGGAATGAAAAACTTAGTTTGGTCACTAGTTTCTTTTGATAATTGAAAAAAATACTAAAAATGCTATTTTTGCTAACTAGTTTTTTTGAAATTATTAAATAAATGAGATTTAAAATATAATTTATGGTTTCATTATATCATTATGATTATGAATTGTAGTTTAATACATTAATTCATGAAAAATCAAGTTTGTTGTGGAATTGTGGAATATTGCTTGTAAGATGTTGAAAATTTATAAAGGTTGCAAACTAGGAATTTTGTATTAATACAAATTTGTGTAATAAAAATATAGTAATGGGTTGTATAGTCTAGTTATGCTATTTAATCAGTTTTATGACCACTGGTTTCATTTAAATGTCAAGTTTTGAAGAAAAACGGTAAATTGGCATTTTCGGGTTTTACGAAATCGGGCGATTTGATGGATTTTAGGGTTTCGACGAATTAAATCATATTTTATATTATAAGTAATGAGTTTTAAAACTATGAGTTGTTTGTTGATGTTTATCTCGATTAATCGGAGTTTGTACGCCGATATCGAGCGATATTTGGTTCTTTTGCGTGAACAGGACATAGGTTTTAACCTATGCGCGTTCCGTATGTCGTTTTGACTTTTGTCCGTGATTTAGTTTACGATACTATATATGTTTGCGTATAGGTACCCCTCACGTGGACTGCGGGAAATGAAGAAAAGGATGGTGACACCGTCTTCGGCAGACATGGACCTGGTGAGTAGATGTTTATCTTAGGGGGGAAGTCGGGTGGATGGCGTTTAGCACCCCCGCACGTAGAATAGGAATGGTACTTATTGACATTAGGAAGCCAGATGTGACCCTAGATTCTTAATAAGTAGGACCCTAGTAATGACCCTAGGCTGGACTAGACTGATTTAGGAAAACCATACCAGAGGATGAATACCTTGGAAGAGATTCGTAGGTTTCAGGTAGATACACACACACGCACACTGAAACTCGACGTGGTGTATACGTGTATGTGTATATATATATATAGGAGTAGGTGTAGGTATATATATATATATACAACACGTATATTGGATTCAATGATGTGATATGATACACGGGAATGAAACAGTATAGCTGGGCTTGATGCCGTGATTCTTGACTATACGGTCGTATTATGATGTTAGCGGATCATTAAAAAAATGATATAATCAATAGGTATACATAGATAATAAAGGTGGTGATGATATAGAGGTACATGGGACTCTATAATAACACCCGAACGTAACATGTGATTGATATTCTGATATGTTATATGTGTGACTTGATTACGACATCATATAGATGTAACTTGATTGCGATATCATAAAGGTGTAACTTGATTTCGATATCTTATAGGCGTGACTTAATCACGACTTGACATATGTGATTTGATCAAGATATGATATATGTGACATGACATTTCTGAGGATAAATTAACGATGTATATTTATGCTGACAATGATATATGATTCATGTATGCGATTACAGTATAGCACCTTGATCATGACATGTGTTGATGATATTATACGAATGATGAGACACGTAGGTGATACTTGACCCGTACCCCGATATTGGGATGTCGTACGATGGATTTTACTGTACGAGGCATAGATGTGATGATTGATCCGCACTCTTGTTTCGAGAAAATCGTACTACGTACGTGACGCTATTGAGGATGGATTGCCGACTATTAGAGACATGGACTCAGATTTTAGGTGTACCCTTATTTCTTATCGACTAGTTCTTAGGTTTAGTTCTTTAGGAGGTTAGATGGACACTAGTTAGGCTCGAGACATATAGTTGTAGTTATACTTGTATATCAAATGAGTGGTTATTGCACATCTGTCTTTACATTCATACTGTAATCATAATGTTGCATGTTCATATATATGTTTCTATGATCAGAATCAAACTCTGCCTGTTAGGACACTAGCACCATTACCGATGATGCGCATATTCCACACACACTTATTTGCCGGCTCACACACATCATCATCGGTAATTGCTATGTCACATACACTTTAGATCATATTATCGTTTATTGATGCAATCAGCTAACAGCTAGGTTGATGTAATATCGTGATTGCTCTCTGGTGTGTTAGTATAGACATGGCATTGATTACTTAGACATTTCATGCATTCATATTTCCATGTTATCATACAGTATTATGGGGCATATGCCGACACTTATCATATACTTACTCATGATTTTGGGATTTTGGATTTCTATGAGATTTCTGGATTTTGGGGAAAACCGCAAGAAAATATAAAAACTTCTCTCTCTCCTCTCTCTTTTTAAAATATAAGATGCGGTTTTCTCGTGATGTATGTGTCGTCCGCCATGAGATTTCATGTTTTCTGTTGGATTTCGAGACCCGATTCGAGGAGTGGATGAACCGTCTCGGGTACATGGTGGGCCCGGTATGGTACCCCGGGGTAAGAAGATCGAGTTGTAGACGATGAGCCTGGCAGGGGAAGGCTACCTACCGGTGATGTATGGCGCGGCGGATATCCGGAAGATACCGACCGTTGTCGTGAGATTTGATGATATGGGCCGATCCGGACTGACGGAGCCCGAGATATTGAGACTATGAGACATTGAGATTATGAGGTATTGAGACTTGAGATTTACATGTTTTGTGTCGATGTTTGACACGGATTTCCATGGATTTCATTATTGCTATTTCAGATTTCTATACACATTTTACTATGGTAACAGCTAAAGATTTCTTATACAGATATATCTAGATTTCAGGATTGGTTATGTTGCATTCATGGTGCATGCATACTCATTCTTATGATATAGTATTATATGAGGCACTGACACGAGCATGGAGTATTTACATTTACACGTAGTATTACCCTGCCATTACTAGATGATTGGGACTTAGTAGTGTATCATTATGACCTAGGATAGCGTCGTGCATTCGATTTCTTTTCGTAGATGTCTTCTACTCATGAGTTAGCAACTCACCCCCATTGTGCCAAATTTTATTACAGGTTGATGTACAGGGTTTCTTGGCAGATTGCTGGCACATGATTTCTTTCCGGGTGATTTGCACGGTAGGTTGGTTCATTTGTATCTGGACCGCCGTTGTATTTTTATTATTCTATTTATATCTAGAAAGCTCCATCAACCAAACTTGTATTATTTGATAGATTACTGGACCATTTATTTATTTCGACCTTAGAGTCGCGCATGTATTATTCTGATTTGGTGGATTTGTTTTCTTTTGAGTTTTGAGTCTTGCCCTTTGGCGTTGTATATTATTGTGCTTGTTGTGGTTGTTTCCGTCTGTTGGCGTTGAGCTAGCTCTCGTTTGGGGATGCTTTTTATTGTTTATGTATATTATACTTGTTGTACCCGTTTGGGGCCAGTTTTTACAGAGGAGACTCTGCCGAAATTTTTGGGAAAATTTGCTGATGCATTTAAACTTGTTTTCTTCATGTTTTCTTTTACTTCTTCTTCTTTTATATGGTTTAGATTTTTGGGATTCAGCTTACTTAGGTTACGTTGCGCCTCTAGACGTTTCGTAATCTAAGTGCCGGTCACGTTCCGTACTTTCGGGTCGTGACAAAATCGCATGCACGACGCTGTCCTAGGTCATAATAATATACTTAATATATCGCTAGTCATCTAGTATTGGCAGGGTAATAATCTATGCGTAAGTGCAATACTCAGTGCTCGTATCAGTGCCTTAAGAAGTAACATGTCATGTGTATGAGTATGCATGCACCATGAATGTAAAACAATCAACCATGAAATCTGGATATATCTGTATAAGAAATCTTTAACTTTTATCATAGTAAAATTTGTATGGTAATCTGAAACATCATCAATAAAATCCATGGAAATCCGTGTCAAGTATCGACACAAAACATATAAATCTCAAAATCTCAATGCCTCATAGTCTCAATATCTCGGGCTCTGTCAATCCGGATCGGCCCATATCATCACATCTCACGACAACGGTCGGTATCCTCCGGATATCCGCCGCGCCAGACATCACCGGTAGGTAGCCTTCCCCTGCCAGGCTCATCGTCTACAACTCGATCTTCTTGCCCCGGGGTACCATACCGGGCCCACCATGTACCCGAGACAGTTCATCCACTCCTCGAATCGGGTCTCGAAATCCAACAGAAAACATGAAATCTCATGGTGGACGACACATACATCACGAGAAAACCGCAACTTGTATTTTAAAAAGAGAGGGAGAGAGAGAGAGAGAGAAGTTTTTTATATATATTCTTGCGGTTTTCCCCAAAATCCAGAAATCTCATAGAAATCCACAATCCCAAAATCATGAGTAAGTAATAATGAGTATCGGCATAAGCCCCACAATACTGCGTGATAATATGAAAATTTGAATGCATGAAGTGTCTATGTAATAAATGCAATGTCTAA
This sequence comes from Agapanthus africanus, assembly GCA_030015575.1. Taxonomy (NCBI): domain Eukaryota; kingdom Viridiplantae; phylum Streptophyta; class Magnoliopsida; order Asparagales; family Amaryllidaceae; genus Agapanthus; species Agapanthus africanus. Next base: position 367,574,477 of record JASDDO010000018.1, read on the forward strand.
CTAGCACATGAGAGTAATCATACACTATTATATTGATCTAGCCTTTAGCTGATTCTATCAATAAAAGATAATATGTTCTAAAGTGTACGTGACATAGCAATTACCGATGATGATGTGTGTGAGCCGGCAAATAAGTGTACGTGGAACATGCGCATCATCGGTAATGGTGCTGGTGTCCTAACAGGCAAAGTTTCTTATTGGCTAAAGAAACATACGTATGAATATGCAATGCGATAAATGCAACATGAATATAACAGTGAATATGTAGTAAACGCACAACTAGAGAATATATACTAATTACGAGTCATACAGCCTGTTGTTTGAAAAAAAAAAAGCATGATCCGATAGTTTTGAAAATAAGTATGACTCAAGCCTAAATTAAGATCTACCTAACCAACTAAGGAACTAACTAAGGACACTAGTCGAAAGGTATGAAGAATCCTCCTAAAGTCTGAGTCGATATCTCTAGTAGTCGGCAATCCAGCCTCAATAGCGTCACGTACATAGTACGACTTTCTCGAGTCAAGAGTGCGGATCAATCATCACATATATGCCTCGTACGGTAAAATCCATCGTACGGCTTCCCAAAATCGGGGTACGGGTCAACTATCATATATGTACATCATCATTCGTATAGTATCATCATCAAACAATATCATGATCAAGGGTACTGTGCTATAATCGCATACATCCCAATCTTATCAACCATATATCATTGTCTGTGTAAATATACATTGTCAAATGATCATCAGAAATATCATGTCACATATATCATATCGTGATTAAGTCACATATTACAATCCGGGTTCTATTTTTGAGTCTCGTACATTTCAATGTCATCATCACCTATTATCGTTTATGTATAAATATCCATTTTCTCATTTCCCAACGATCCGCTAATATTATAGTACATCTCATATCATACTCGATCGTATATCTTTAGCTCATGGCATCATGCCCAGTCATACCGACTCCTTCCCAGATATCATATACTCCTCATATCACGTGTATATGTTTTATATATATATATATATATATATATATATATATATATATATATATATATATACGTACATACATATATATATACATACATACATATAGAAACCTACACACATTCATATATATATATATATATATATATATATGTATGTATGTATGTATGTATATGTATATATATATATACACACACACCAAGTCAAGTGCATGTGTGTGTGCGTATGTGTGTCTACATGAAACCTACGATTTCCCTCTAGGGCAAACATCCTCTATTTAAGTCTTTCTAGATCAGTCTAATCCAACCTAACGTCTTCAATGGTACCCTACTCGTCAAGAATCTAAGGTCACGTTCGACTTCCTAATAATAATATGTAATATCCTTATTCTACGTTTGCGGAGGTGCTAAACGCCATCCACCCGACTTCCCTCGTAGATATACATCTACTCACCTGGTCCTTGTCTGCCGAAGTCGATACTGCCATCCTTTTCTTCATCGTCCGAAGTCCACGTGAGGGGTACCTATACGCAAACATATATGTATATCGTAAACCGAATCGCGGATAAAACCAAAACGACGCACGAAACGCGCATAGGTTAAAACCTATGACCCTACTCATGCAAAAGAACCAAAAAACCCTCGACATCGGCATACAAACGCCGATTGATCGAGATAAAACACGACGTACAAGTCGTAGTTCCAAAACTCACTAATTATAATATAAAATAGATTGCAACTCATCAAAAACTCAAAATAAATCAAATCGATTTATTTCCGAAACCCTAGAAAGCGTCAATTAACCGTTTCACTTCAAAACTTAATGTTTAAACGAAACTAATGGCCATAATATTCACTAAATATCATAACTAGGTTATATAAACCATTCCTATAATTTATTCTCATCAATTTATATTAAACCAAAATTTCTAGTTTGCAAAAATATCAAATTTTAACACTTTTTAAAGAAAAAATCACAATTCAACAACTAAGGTAGATTTTGCATATTTTAAATTATTAAACCACTCATGGAAACCTTAATGATGTGCTAAAACCCTAACTAGATTTTTAATCCCACATTTTAAATAAATTTCTAAAACCTAGTTTGCAAAATAGCATATTTATCACAATTTTTTTAACTAACAAATAGCAACGAGTAACCAAATTAGGTTTTGCATTCAATTAACATGTTAATCTCCTCATTAAAACCATAATCTAATGATAGCAACCCTCATCATAATTTTATCTCACCAAAATACATCTTTTACAAAAACCTAGTTTGCAAAAAATTAAGCAATTTGGACAATTAAAGTGCAACAATTTACAATTTAGCTTCTAGATTAGGTTTAGCATTACCTAACATGTTAAACTACACATTAAGATTAATATCCATTGATAAAAACCCTAATTTAATTTAAAATCCCTTTCTAGAATTTTCAATCATGCAATTGGAACCACTTTAAAACCAAACTAAATACTTAATAAGCTAAGTTAAAGTGATTAACTAAAAATTAAACCAAGGGCTTAGGATTATACCTCCATAAACATGAGATCAAACATGCAAACTTGTCTCCATAATGCTAACTTTTCTCCAAGATCCTTGCTTGTTTGGAGAAAGAATGAAGGGTAGAGATTTAATTAGGAATTAGTGGGTTTTTATTTGGATTTTTGATGAATTTTTGGATGATTTTTTAGAAGAATTGAAGTGGAGAAATGGGGGGCTGCCCATGAGGTATTTTCGGCCATGGCATGGGGGAAAAGAGAGAGAGAAAAAGATGTGAGGAAAAGTGTAGAAACATCTTCAAATAATTACACCTTTTAAGTCTTTTCACAATTATTTCATTTTATTTCATTTTCCTTATTGAATTTCACCCTAGAATTCTCTAGAATTTGAAACCAATTCAAGAAGAGAAGAGAATGCAACCATCTTAATTCTAATATGTCATGGCTCACTTTTTCAAATTAAACCATTTTTTATTTGTAATTTGCACTAATTTAATGTATAATTAAAAGCTTATGTAAATATTTGAATTTAATTAATTACGGAAAATATTTTAGTAAACTAATAATTTATAAGTCACTAAATAAACACCATTTACTAGTAATTATATAGTTAAAATAGGCGTATTTAAATCTATATTGAAAAATAATTATACATAAGTTTTACGGAAAAGATGGTTTATTTTACCGATTGCCAGAAAATTCACCTAAAAGATTTTATTTATTTAATTATTTAATTATTTATTTTTTTAAAACGTTACTTTGAGCGCTAAGGCGCTTCTTATGAAATAGCGAACATGTGAGAAGCACGTGGCGCGCTTGGCGCTGAGCGCCAGACTTGGAGCGCTAAGGTGCTTCTTATGAAATAGCACACACGTGAGGAGCACGTGGCGCGCTTGGTGCTGAGAGCTAGACTTGGAGCATTAAGAAGCTTCTTATGAAATAGCAAACACTTGAGGAGCACGTGGCGCGCTTGGCGCTGAGCGTTGGCCAATGAGTGCAGAGCGCTCTTGATCAATTCTTTGCTCTGAGAATTAAGTTCTCGTTTATAAGAGACTTTGTCTCGTGGATCTAAGAACTAAGTTCTTATTTTAATAGGAGATGTTACAATATCTTCTGTTTTTGTGAAAGACTTTTTCTTCGTCTTATAGATCTGTAATCTAAAGAGAACTAAGTTCTTCTCCCTCCCTTTTTTATGATGAGATGCTCCAATCTCTTCTACTTTTATGAAAGACTTTTGTCTTTGTAGATCTATGATCTAGAAAAAGAACTAAGTTCTTCCTTTTTGACGAGATGCTTTGATCTCTCTGTTTTATTTACCTTGAAGAAATTCTTCTTCCGAGAGCTTGCTCTTCTTTTTGAAATTTCTCAAAGTTTGTGGGGGGGGAGGGGTTCCTCTCTGTAAGACTTGAAGTCTTGGGGCCTTTATATAGTGGAGGCTGATCAGTTAAGGCAATCTTTTTCTGATTGATTTAGGGATGTTTCCTCACAATTGGATCTTTGATCCTAGGGCTTCTGTTTTACAGAATACATCTTTCTTATTATTAACAAGATTGGGAAATTATTTTCCCATTCAGAGATTACTTTGTATCTTGGTGCTTTTTAATCACCATTGGATATTTGATCCAACGGTGCTCTGATTTACAGAGCATAATCTTTCTTGTTCGGAAAGATTCTGAGGAGTATTTCCTTAACAAAATTTTATTCTGGTAATTTGATGATTTATCATCTTCGTTGGATATTTGATCCAACGATGGGGAACATTCAGTTCTACCGCTTTGCACTCTCGTGCCTTGCACGTGAGCGCTGTTTTAGAGTCTTTGACTCTTAGAGCTGGCGCACTTGGCACTGGCGCTCTCGTGCTTTGCACGTGAGCGCTGCCTCAGAGTCTTTGACACTTAGCACTAGCGCACTTGGCGCTGGCGCTCTCGTGCTTTGCACGTGAGCGCTACCTCAGAGTTTTTGACTCTTAGCGCTGGCGCACTTGGCGCGAGCGCTCTCATGCTTTGCACGTGAGCGCTGCCTCAGAATCTTTGACTCTCAGTGCTGGCGCTTTTAGCGTGAGCGCTCTCATGCTTTGCACGTGAGCGCTGCCTCAGAGTTTTGACTCTCAGCGATGGCGCTAGCGCTTTTATGAAGCGCTGCTTCATTTCAAATTTCAAAATTTGAACAGAGCTTTGCTCTGATTGGGGGAAACAAATGCCCCCCGCCGTTGCGCTCACGTGGCATACACGTGAGTGCAGCGGTGGCAGCCTCTCCACCTTTAGATTGTCCTGGAAGTTGGATCGACTTTCAGCGCCTATAAATAGGGTCTTTGGCCCTTGAGATGACCCCTGTTCATCTTCTTGCTTTCTTGTTTTTTGAGAATTTTATTCTCTTTCAGAGCCAAGCTCTCTGCCTCAGAAAACTCCTTTAGAGCTAAGACTCTGTCAAATTTTTTGATAAGATTTGTACCCATTAACAGAGCTTTGCTCTACACGGCTCTTATAGATTTTTAGGGTTTCTCAACCCGTTAATTAAAAACCAGATCTTTGCTCTTCGATCATGGATCAGAAAAAGAAATCCTTTTTAAGGTTCCTTTAACCCATTAACGAAGAACCATTCGCTTTACAGATCTTAAAGATCATGAAGTTTTTAACTTCTGTAAAATGCTTTGCTTTTAGGGTTTTTGATGGATTGTTCCATCTTCTTCGAAGAGCATAGCTCTTCAGAATTTTTTTGGGGGAATTTTTATTCCCTCATAATTAGAGTCGACAAATGTCACTCCTATCTGCAGAGCGTTGCTCTCGAGGAGTCTAACTCCTTGACCCGAGGATTCTCTCATTAAATGAGAATCCTTTCAGGATTCCCTCCTTAATTGCACAAATTTGAATTTGTTGGGTGTCTTAATCAGCACTTGTTTTTCTTCATGCGGATATCAAGAGTTGTTTTAAATCCCCGTATCTGTTTCAATAAGTATTTTCTTGATCAGACTGTCCTCTAAACTCTCACTGATTTTTATTTTCAGGCGCTATGGCCGCTCATCTGTACTGCCTTGACGAAATCATTTCTTATGAGGACATTCGCGCACAAGGCCGTTGTCAAAACCAAGAGTTTACAAACGCCCAATGCGCTGAAATTATGAATCGTTTTAATGCACACAACCGTCGACTACTTCCTCGTCGCTCCGCTCTCTTGAAAATTATAGTGAGAGCAATTTGGGGAGCACTTCGTGGATTTTATGAAGCCATACCGCTTAATGCACTGGATGACACTGAAGATAAGGTGCACTCAGTGTATCTGACGGGCCTGATCTCGAAGAAGCGGCGGGATAATCTCATTGATATTTTGCATCGAACTTTCCAACAAACGACAATAATCGCTGCTTATCAGAGGGCGGAGGACATCAACGAAGATCCTGACGCTTGTGATCGTGAGGGGATGCACACGAGAATGGTCAGAGAGCCCAGAAATATTTTAGACGGCCTCTCTTTCGAATTTCTCAATCAGTGTCCGGATTCAATATTTTTCCATTGTAAACATTTTAATGATGTTTTTGTTTACTGTTTTCATCAATGTAAGAACTTTCTGAGGTATGAATAGTAAATTTTTCCTTTCCATGCATTTATTTTATCCTTTTCGCACATACATGAGTGGGTATGCTTCGGATGCCTAATTGGATGTAAATCAAATGTTCTCCTTATTGCCTTGCATAATATGTGATTGACGTTCATGGGTTACGCCTTTTTGTTTTGACTTGACGCAAAGCAGTTTACGTACTCTTTGAGTAGCATCTCAATTTCGATGGCATGTAATTTTGGCAAGTGTGGCCTGTAGATAATAACAGTTCATCTTGAACTCTTTGTAGGGTAGCGATGGCTTAAGAGACAGGGTTAGGATCTGCACTTAAGACTTTTCAACTTTATGAGCCATGAGGGTCTCATAAAGAATTTTCTCCTTACGAGTCGTGAGGATCTCGTAGGTGTATTTTCTCCTTAGGAATCGTGAGGATTCCTAGGTGTGCTTTCTATTGAGAGTCGTAAGGATCTCGCAAGAGAGTTTTCTTCCTTACAAGTCGAGAGGACTCGTAAGTGGCTGATGAGTTGACTTGTTCCCGAGTCGAAGCATTGCTTCGACGGGGAGGTCAAGGGTTGACATGTATCCGAATAGAAGCGTTGCTTGACGACATGGAGGTCAGGAGTTGACATGTATCTGTGTCGAAGCATTGCTTTACGACAAGGAGGTCAGAAGTTGACATGTATCCGTGTCGAAGCGTTGCTTGACGACAGGGAGGTCGAGGGTTGACATGTATCCGTGTTGAAGCGTTGCTTTACGACAAGGAGGTCAGGAGTTGACATGTATCCGTATCGAAGCATTGCTTGACGGCAGGGAGGTCAGGGGTTGACATGTATCCGTGTCGAAGAGTTGCTTGACGACAGGGAGGTTAGGGGTTGACATGTATCCGTGTCGAAGCATTGCTTGACGACAGGGAGGTCAAGGGTTGACATGTATCCATATCGAAGCGTTGCTTGATGACAGGGAGATCAGGGGTTGACATCTATTCGTGTCGAAGGGTTGCTTGACGACAGGGAGGTCAGAGGTTGACATCTATCTGTGTCAAAGCGCTGCTTGACGACAGGGAGGTCAGGGGTTGACATGTATCCAAGTCGAAGTGTTGCTTTACGACAAGGAGGTCAGGGATTGACATGTATCCGTGTCGAAGCGTTGCTTGACGACAGGGAGATCAGGAGTTGACATGTATCCATGTCGAAGCGTTGCTTAATGACAGGGAGGTTAAGGGTTGACATGTATCTGTGTCGAAGCGTTGCTTTACGACAAGGTGGTCAGGAGTTGACATGTATCTGTGTCGAAGCGTTGCTTGACGACAAGGAAGTCAAGGGTTGACATGTATCCGAGTCGAAGCGTTGCTTGACGACAAGGAGGTCAGGGTTGACATGTATCCGAGTCGAAGCGTTGCTTGACGACAAGGAGGTCAGGGTTGACATGTATCTGAGTCGAAGCGTTGCTTGATGACAAGGAGGTCAGGGGTTGACATGTATCCGAGTCGAAGCGTTGCTTTACGATAAGGAGGTCAGAGGTTGACATGTATCCGTGTCGAAGCGTTGCTTGACGACAGGGAGGTCAGGAGTTGACATGTATCCGTATCGAAGCGTTGCTTGACGACAGGGAGGTCAGGGGTTGACATGTATCCGAGTCGAAGCGTTGCTTTACGACAAGGAGGTCATTGGCTGACTCTAGGTTGTCTGTACCATAGAGTCTTGGAACTGGGGACTTTGCCGTGGCTCCGATTGGTGATGTCGCGTCTGTGTCCTGCTGGAATGAGAAGGAACGCCGTTGTTGGTCTTCTGGGATGCAGATGTTGTTGTCGAGATTTGGAACTAATGGCTCTGCCATGCTTCCGCTTCTTTGCGACCCTGAGGTCGGCTGTTGACTTTACATTTGCGTCCTGCCGGAGTTGAGAAGGAACGCCTTATTGCTCTTCTGGGATGTTGATGTTGTCGTCGAGATCTGATCCTCCCTTTGACAGAGTTTGGTGGGACAATATGATTCCCTTTTTTGTTTGTGCCCATGGATTGTATACAGGGGTCGATGCGGACTCACCTGCAGGGAAAAGGTTTCATTCTATTTTTTTTCTTTCCGCGATTCTCTATCATTTCAACTTTTATATCGCGAAAGTCGCGATTGCCCAATCATTTCGGCTGTTTTTTCGCGATGCCCAATCATTTCGGCTATTTTGTATGTATATATTTTACTTGCTGATTTTGTTGCAAGCTGCCCCATCATTTCGGCTATTTCATATGCATTTTTGGCTCGCTGATTTTTATCGCAAGTTTAGACTTGGAATTTGATACCGATTTGGGCATCAGCATCGCTACAACTGGGACATTTCCAGGAGCGAATCATCATTTGCCTTCGTCGGTTCGAACAAAGGTGGCTTAGGAAACAGGGTTAAGGTCCTGTCGACTAAGGCTTTTGACTTCATGAGCCGTAAGGGTCTCATAAAGGTATTTCTCCCTACGAGTCGTGAGGATCTCGTAAGCGCGTTTTCTCCTTAGGAATCATAAGGATTCTTAAGTGTGTATTCTCTTATAAGTCGTAAGGATCTTATAAGAGTGTTTTCTCCTTATAAGTGGGGGGAACTTACAAGTGTTGTTCACCATATAAGGAAATCCCTTGTTGTTGGTGGGACTCTGTTGGGGAAATATTTATTCGTGCCCGTGGATTGTATACAAGGGCCAGAATTGGACCGCCTATAGGGCAGTTTAGAAAATGGTATGGCTTAAGAACAGATTCAAATCCCTGTAGCTTAAGGCTTTTGAATCTTATGAGCCATGAGGGTCTCATAAGGGGAATTCTCCTTACGAGTCGTGAGATCTCGTAAGTGTTTTTTCTCCTCAGGAATCGTGGGGATCCCTAAGTGTGTTGCTCCCTTGTGAGTCGTAAGGATCTCATGCAAGTAATTTCTCCTTACAAGGTCGAGAGGACCTTGCAAGTGTCTTTTAACGAGATTGCGCCCTTTCGGATTTTCACAAACTCGCCGGTAGCCTTGCTGTTTTTAGTTACGGAGCCCTTTCGGGTTTTCATCCGTGCCCATTTCGCTTATGGACATACCGTTTTTTTTGGCACGTCAACCTAAGGATGCTGTGGCTCGTAGTAGTTTAAGGACGTTACGGTCCATAGTTAGTTTTAGGACGTTACGGTCCGTAGTTAGTTTTAGGACGTTTCGGTCCGTAGTTAGTTTTAGGACGTTTCGGTCCGTTGTTAGTTTTAGGACATTTCGGTCCGTAGCCTTGTAAGCGAGGTTTCGCTGGATACTACTTATGGAGTTTGGGTTTAGGAAGATAGCGAGCGGACATAGGCATCGTCATCTATCGTTGACCTAGGCCGTGACTTGTCAGGCGTAGTATTTCTTAAGGAATCGGCCATTTATTGGTCGGAAGTGTCTTTCGCCATGCATATCCATGACCAAGCAAGCCCCACCTTGATAGACTTTATCTATGATGTACGGGCCTTCATAGTTCGGCTCAAATTTACTCCGTTTGGCACGATTGGGGATCATAGGTCTTTTGACCACTAGCACAAGTTCTCCTTGGCGGAATGTTCTCAGCCTAGCCAGTCTCTCGTATGAGCGCGTCATCTTTGCTTTGTAAGTCTCTAAGTTTTGCTGTGCCATGAGCCGGGTTTCGTCAAGGGCATCGAGCTCCTCAAGCCGAAGATGAGCATTCTCTTTGTCTGTTAGCTCATAATGAACCGCCACTCGTAAGGAGGGTAGCTCCATCTCTAAGGGGAGTACTGCTTCTTTGCCGAATACCAACGCATATGGCGTTGTGTTGGTGGCCGTTTTGAACGTTGTCCGATACGCCGAGAGAGCTTCATGCAGTCTCTCATGCCAGTCCTTTTTATTTCTGGACACCGTCTTCTTTATGATCTTCGTCAAGGTCTTGTTGAAAGCCTTAGTTAGACCATTAGCTCGAGGATTATAGACCGAAGAGTATCTCCAGTCTATGCTATGCTGCTGTGCGAAGCGGCTGATTTTGTGACTTCTATAGGCCCGCCCGTTATCGGAAATAATCCGTCACGGAGTACTGAACCGATAGATGACGTGTGCCTTGAAGAAATGAAGAATATTCTGTCTTCACTTCGCTTAGTGGTACTGCTTCTGCCCATTTGGAGAAGTAATCAGTTGTCGCCAATATGAACCGATGTCCTTTGGATGACGCCGGTTCGATAGGCCCAATTATGTCGGTTCCCCACATTTCAAACGGCCAGCTAGCTACTGTTGGTTGTAGCGGGTTTGGATGCTGGTTGATTAGTCGAAAATATTGTATTTTTACCACGGCAATTTCCCTATCATTTGCATTCACATAGAAGTGTTCGGCATTCATATTTCACATATTAGCAAAACAGTCGTCAAATATCAGATTACATGTGTTAGACTCTAAAACCGGCACTATAAAGGAAATTGACCGCATTTCATGGCATCGCATCATCCCTATATTGCGCAACACTTGTTTTGAGATCTGTGCAGGAGAATCCAGAAGAAAGGCCAAAAATTTACATGGTACTGATCAAACATTACGCCAACTCAATGATTTCAGTTCTGGTATCAATCCAAAGGGAAAAATACAAATCAACATATCAGATGAAGCCCCAAATAACATCCCAAGACCACAGCAGAAATACCAAGGCCCAATCCCCACAAAGAGCCGCGGATCCGCGGCAGGAGCCTGCTTGAACCGCGGATCCGCGGTGGGTCCAAGGAATTAGCATCTCAATTTTTGTACAAAACCTCTCTCTCTGTGGCTACAGCTCAAAATGACATGTCAATTTCCAGAAGACTCCAGAGACTTCTGCCAGATCAGCAAGCTTTGGGATCAACACTAAACTAGCCTTGTATTCTAGAAACTTCTCCTTAAACCCTAGCTTAAACCCTAAGCTAAGCCTAACAAACTCCTTCTAGAAACCTCAACAAACTTTTGGAGGGAATTGTAATTTCAAACCTAGACCTAGGGTTTGGGAGATCTATAAATAAGACCCTAGGCTCACTTGTAAAGCATCATGGAAAAATCCCTCCATTAGTTCATTTTAGTAGCCAATCTAAATCCATTCACTCTCTTTCTTCCTCTTCTTCCACAAGTCTAGTGAGAGGACTTGTATGAAACCCTAACCCTAATTCCAATCAAAAGCCAAGATCCCGAGTACCCCATCAAGCAAGAAGCCTTGCAACCTTTTATGAGCCGAGCCGATCTTCAACAGAGCAAGTGGTCCAAGCCGATCCGCGACTCACGAAGCCGAGCGACGCCAAATCGACAATTTAGTTCTTCCTCTTGTAGTTCTTGAGCGACTGTAATCAAATTGTTGATATAAATAAAAGGTGATATTCTTTTATCTTGTTTTCTTTAAATTCTTGCATCATGATATCTTTTCAATTCTTGAATGCTTTCTGTGTGATGATGTTTGAGTAATACTCCGCTCGTCGAGGAGTCGAGACGATCAATAGAATGATGATGTAACATATCTTAAATCGATTCTTGAATCCTACGAGTTTTGTAAACCCTAGCAAGTTCAAGAATCGACAACCCAATTCGTTGCGATGCTTTCTTGATTGATATCGCTCGAGATTGGGGAGTTACGATCGTTTCTTGAAATTGTTAGAGGCTAGAATGTGAATGATATCGATGAAAGAACAAGGGTTAAACGATGAAACCCTAGTTTCACGAGAAAGCCCTAAATCTCATCGATCATCATCGATCTAGTATCAATCCTTCGAAGGACAAGAACACGAAATCTTGAGATTACATCACGTCTATAGATCCGATCGATTCCTACGAGCCTCATTTAGATTCTTGACATTTGGTTAGAAATATCATCGAAACCCGATTCTTGATTGTTTATCATTTCTTGATTCTTGATTAGATTAGTGACACCTGAATCAATCAATAAAATCTTGAATCATGTTTCTTTTCTTTTCGATTAACTTTTCAATTCAAACAAATTAAATACAGAAACGAATCGCACAATCCCTGTGGACGATCCGCACTCGCTTACGATCTACAACCGACACCGTAATTGATTGCGGTCAAATATAATTCTTTGATTGTGAATTTTATTCAATATTACCAACACATTGAAACTCATTCACTTTATTCGATTTACACAAACAAGAAATTCTTTACAATCAAATGGCACCGTTATCAGGGATCATTTGAGTTGTTTTACTTACACAGTCTGTGAATTTTAAGATCAATCAAATGGCGCCGTTGCCGGGGATCATTTGAATTGATATTTTTACATCCAATCAAGAAATTCATTCAATCAAATGGCACCGTTGCCGGGGATTACGCGCTAATTCGTTTCATATTATAGTTTGAATTGAAAGATTTATTCCATTGTGATTTTTGAGATCAAAATTCGTGCAAACCCTAAACGATTTGTTGTGGTTCATTGCAAGGAAATCTGGACCTGTTTGGCAATTGAAGAAAATTTTTGGAAAATACCAGAGAGCTGAGGGAGTCTACAGAAGCTCTCTGGAAAATTTTGGTTGAGTGATCTCACACTTCAACCGCGGAAGCGCGGCATAAAGGAGGATTTGCGGCGGAACCGCGGCTACATGAAGGGTTCTCTGTACAATTTTTTCTCAGGTGACTCCTTACCTTCTTCTCTCTCCTCTTTTTAGCTCCAACTAATAATTTCTGCAGGTTTCTTTGCAAATAATCGCAGCTCGCAAATTGCAAAAGTAAATTTGTGCGTGATTTTGTTTCTTGGTTGTTTGCATTCTAAATACGGATATTAAGGGGCACAGCCAAATCCAAATTAGGTGGGGATTTCATTACCCTTCTTAGGCCCCGAAAATCGCAAAACTTACATCCGCATTGACCAACATTAACTAAAAAATATCTAGAGATGACTCTAAGGACTGTCGCGCTCAATTAGGACAGAAGAAGGCCGTGGGTAATTCATTGCTTATCCGCGTTTTCTTGTGGTGCCTAAGGCGAGTGTGTCTAAGGCTAGTGGTTTTTAATTAGGCCCACTACTTACGTAGTGGAGTACCTTTCCACTTACCTGGCACTTATCCGGCCACAGGGGGACAAAGAGGCAGTGGAGGATTCTATCCTGCGACTTGTCTTTTGGCAGTTAGGAGCGGTCTAGAGCCGGACCTAGGTGACCACTAGATTCTAGGGTTTGTGTGCTGCATTTGTTGTGTCGCATCATTTTTTCAAAAATCCGTCCCTTTTTCAAAGCAAACACCGCATTCATTTACCCCTAATTATAAGCCAACGCTGCCACTTGTACTAACCCTTTTTAGTACAAGATAGGCTGGACACGGGATTCTAGTGCCCGTTTAGTCCGCGTGCCCTTTATCGACTCCGAAGTCGATATTTCTCCATTTACCTTTCCTTTACCCACTACCACACCCACACCGATGGATCCGAATCCATCAAACTTCTTTAACCCTAATCTGCCGCCGTCCGTTGGTGCGCAGAATCCACCCCGCATCTCTCTCCAGGAGAGGTGCTACCCTATTCGAGATCCTCTTTCGACCTGCCTATCCACACCACCAGCCAATGGGGATAACTTTGAGATTAAGCCCCAGTATATCAATCTTTTACCCAAATTCTACGGACTCGAGACTGAGGACGCTTACGTTTTCATTACCAAATTTGAAAACGTATGCGCAATGATGGGTACGTCACAACTTTCAGTGGATGCTATGCGTCTACGACTTCTTCCATTTACTTTGTGCGATATAGCCGAGAAGTGGCTATATAACACTACCGCACACTCTATTACAAATTGGGAAGAATTCGTCGCTGCATTCCTTAAGAAATTTTACCCAATACAAAAGACAGCTCGAATCCGTAGCGAACTGAATCAATTTGCCCAGCTCCCTACCGAACCATTTTCAAAATGCTTTGAACGTTTCAAGGATCTATTGGTTCAGTGTCCTCATCACGGCATCCCGAGATGGGAACTTTGCCGAATCATTTATGAGGGCATTAACCCAAACACTAAACAGAGCCTTGAAAACATGTGTCAAGGTACTTTTATGAACAAAGATGATGGGGAAGCGTGGAAGTATTTAGAAGAGTTCGCTGAAAAATCACTACAGTGGGAGAGTGGAACCCAACCATTGAATAGGGGTGGCGTACACCAAATAGATGTGTCCATAGGTGTTCGAGCTGAGATGGCAGCAATGCAAAAGAAGCTCGAAGCTATGGAACATAAATTTGCAGCAGCCTCCCTAAACCCAGTGTCGCTCCCCAAAACTGTTTGTGGGTGCTGTTCTGATCCATCTCATTTAACGGAAGAATGTCCATTAAACTCTGCGTTTCAAGGTCACGAGCATTCTAATGCCGCATTTCAAAGACCGAGAAACGATCCATATTCTTCCACGTACAATCAGGGTTGGAGGAATCACCCGAATTTTGCTTGGAACCAAAACCAATCTCAAAACACGGTTCCAAACACGAATCAATTTCAAAGGGCTCTTCCTCCACCACAACAGCAACCCCTTCAACTCACTCGGCACCCCTACCAGTCACAAAACTTCCAAAATCAGGTCAACAATCCTACACAGTCTAATCCTATGACCTGTTCTGACTAATTCTCTCTATTCACTCAAACCATGAAATCACTTTTGTCAAATTTCATAGAGGTTTCGACTGAGGTTAGATCTTCTGTCAGTGAGATAAAGAAAAACTCAGCGTCCCAAGCTGAGAGTATCAGATCGATGGAAGCTGAAATCGCACGCCTTAAAGCCGAAATGAGTGCGAGAGAAAAAGGGAAACTTCCCTCTCAACCCCTACAGAATCCTGGGCATTACAATGTAAATGTCGTCACAACGTTGAGATCGGGAAGAGTGCTGAATAATCATGTCGGGGAAGGTATTGATGATATTGGAAATCATATCAACACCCTGGCTGAGACCTTTCCACACACACACACTTCTCCTTCTGATCCTTCTTCTTCTACCACACCATCTTCTCGCGAGCCTATTCTCCATTTCCCACTAGGCTCGACACCTGAACCCAACCCTTATAGTTCTCCACAGACGGTCCCCACACCTCTTTTAGGACCTCGTCTACCCCCTCTTTCTTCTCCTGTGATGGACCCAATGCTTATTGCGAAAGCTCCTTACCCGAATCGGTTAAGGGGTAATAGAATGAGTCCTCATATAGAGAAAATTATGGAAATGTTCAAACAGGTTAACATCAATATCCCTCTCCTAAATGCAATTCAACAAGTCCCCGCATATGCGAAAATTCTTAAGGACTTGTGCACTAGGAAGAGGAAGACTCAAGTACCGAAGAAGGTCTTCATGGCTAATAATATCAGCACTGCTTTTATTCCCCAGCTACCAAAGAAACGAAAGGACCCAGGATGTCCGACAATATCGATTTCAATTGGGGGTAAAAACATAAATCGTGCTCTTTTAGACCTTGGCGCAAGTGTTAACCTCCTTCCATATTCTGTCTATGAGCAATTAGGGATTGGAAAGCTGAAACCTGCTCACTGCACTCTCCAGATGGCAGACCGATCAATCACCAAACCAAGGGGTGAATTAGAGGATGTGTTGATAAAGGTCGGGGAATTTTTTTTCCCTGTAGACTTCATTGTACTCGATACACAGCCTGTAGCAAACCCCCGGGGCCAAATTCCGGTGATTCTGGGTCGTCCTTTCCTTGCCACTTCCAACGCTGTTATAAACTGTAGAAACGGTTCAATGAATTTATCATTTGGAATTATGACCATTGAACTAAACATCTATAAAGTTGGAAGTCAGCCATCAGAATCCTCTGCTCATATTTTAGGTGTGTGCTCTGTCCACGAGATCGCTCCCGATAGTTGTGGAGCTGAGGATCTTTGCTTTCTAGATCTCGACGACATTACCACATCTCTGTTTGATTTCACACATGATCTTAGTGAAGACACTTTTCCTACACTTGAGTCCTGCACTCCTGACTTTTCTCCACCCGAGTCTGTATCTTTCACAGGCTCTGAGCTTCTTTGTAAATCCAAAAATCACTCAATGATCCCTCTTTCTATCATTTCTCCGCCCGAATTAGATCTCAAAATTTTACCTTCTCACCTTAAATATGCATATCTAGGTGAGAATGAGTCTTTACCGGTTATCATATCCGCTTCTCTTGCATCAGAGCAAGAGAATGCACTTTTATCGGTATTGAGATCTAACAAAGAGGCATTTGGTTAGAGTATGGCGGACATCAAAGGGATTAGTCCCTTGATTGTTGAACATCATATACATGTGATGGATGATGCCAGACCGACTCGAGAACCACAGAGACGGTTGGATCCCGTCATGAAGGAAGCGGTCATGAAAGAGATCGTCAAATGCTTAGATAATGGTATTATATACCCCATCTCCGATAGCCAATGGGTAAGTCCTATACATGTCGTTCCTAAGAAATCCGGCATCACTGTTATAACCAATGAGGCGAATGAGTTGATTCAGACACGTGCCCAAACTGGGTGGCGTGTATGTATTGATTATAGAAAACTCAATGCTGCCACGAGGAAAGACCACTTTCCTCTACCATTCATTGATCAAATGCTGGAACGCTTAGCGGGACGAGAGTATTATTGTTTTATGGACGGATACTCAGGCTATAATCAGGTCCCCATCGCCAAAAAGGATCAAGATAAAAACCACTTTTACTTGTCCTTTTGGTACCTTTGCTTACAGTCGCATGCCCTTTGGGTTATGCAATGCTCCCGCTAGCTTTCAGCGGTGTATGATGGGGATATTCTCTGATATGGTAGAGCATTTTCTGGAGATCTTTATGGACGACTTCTCGATTTTTGGAGACTCTTTTTCTGATTGCCTTTCGAATCTTGACGCTGTTCTTACTCGTTGCAAAGAGAAGAACTTGACTTTGAACTGGGAAAAATGCCATTTTATAGTCCAAGAAGGAATTGTACTTGGACATGTCATTTCACAGAAAGGCATTGAGGTTGACAGAGCTAAGACAGATGTCATTCAAAACCTCCCTCATCCCAAAAGCGTCAAAGATATTCGATCTTTCCTTGGCCACGCAGGCTTTTATAGGAGATTCATTAAGGACTTTAGCAAAATTGCTAGACCTTTAACTCGTCTCCTGGCCAAGGATACGACCTTCCATTTTGATTCGGACTGCGAGACAGCTTTCGACTCACTTAAACACTCACTCACTTCAGCCCCCGTGTTATCATCACCAAACTGGGACTACCCCTTGGAGCTGATGTGTGACGCATCTGATTTTGCAGTAGGTGCAGTCTTATGACAGCACATCGAAAAGATGCCACACGTGATATACTATGCAAGTAAGACCCTGAATGATGTTCAAATTAATTATACAACCACCGAGAAAGAACTTTTAGCGGTTGTATTTGCATTAGAAAAATTCAGGCCTTACTTAATTGGCTCACCTATAGTTGTGTATACTGACCATTCCGCTTTAAAACATCTTCTGGCGAAGAAAGATGCAAAAGGTCGACTAATACGTTGGATCCTTCTGTTACAAGAATTCGATCTTGTTATCAAAGATGAAAACGTAGTAGCTGACCATCTTTCACGCATCTCTTCTTCCCCTGTGACCCTGCCGATCAATGATTCGTTCCCTGATGAACAACCCTTGAGCATATCCACTGAACCATGGTTCAGGGATATTGTGAACTATCATGCCACTGGATTGATACCGAGCGATTGGTCAAAACAGGACAAATATCGTTTTCTATCCCAAGTAAAACACTTTTACTGGGATGATCCCTATTTGTTTAAATATTGTCCTGATCAGATCATTCACCGATGTGTCCCGAAAGAAGAGTTCAAGAGTGTTCTTTCTTTTTGTCATGATCAGGCCTGTGGGGTCACTTCGGTCCTAAAAAGACGGCGGAGAAGGTTTTGCAATGTGGATTTTATTGGCCGACCTTATTCAAGGACGCATTTGAGCATTGCAAAACCTGTACACAATGTCAGTACACAGGTAGAATATCCCAGAGGAATGAAATGCCTCAGCAACCCATTCTGGTTGTTGAAATATTCGATGTTTGGGGCATTAATTTTATGGGTCCTTTTCCCAACTCCTTTGGGAATTTGTACATACTGCTGGCGGTTGATTATGTCTCAAAGTGGGTAGAAGCCATTCCATGTCGCACTAATAACAGGAAAGTTGTCATTAAGTTCTTAAAAGAGAATATCTTCTCGCGATTTGGACACCCGCGCGCTATTATTAGCAATAATGGGACACATTTCTGCAACAGGTCTTTCGAGACTCTGATGCGAAAATACTCAATCAACCACCGACTTTCTACACCCTATCATCCCCAAACAAGCGGGCAGGCTGAAATCTCAAACAGACAAATCAAACTTATCCTGGAGAAAACTGTTGCTAAAAATAGAAAAGACTGGTCGACCAAACTGACGGATGCTCTTTGGGCATTCAGAACTGCATATAAGACCGACCTAGGGATGTCTCCATATAGGATAGTGTTTGGGAAAGCATGCCATTTACCTGTCGAGATAGAGCATAAAGCATTGTGGGCTATTAAGGAAATAAATTTTGATCTAAACCTTGCTTGCAACTTTCGGAAGCTGCAACTTAATGAGCTAAGCAAACTCCGCGATGAAGCTTATGACAACACTGTAATCACAAAGAATAGGACTAAGGTTTTTCACGATAAAAACATTTTGAGGAAAATATTTTCACCTGGTCAACAAGTCCTTCTTTATGATTCACGATTACACCTTCACGCGGGTAAGCTCCGATCTCGATGGAAGGGACCTTTTGTTGTGCGGTCTGTATACCCGCACGGGACAGTAGAAATAGAAAATGTTAAAAACGGCACCTTTTTCAAAGTAAATGAACACAGACTAAAGCCGTATTTTTCCACTGACCCCACTAAGGAGCTCTTGTTCTTACAAGAGCCAGTTTATTTTTGATTAAAAATTCCTCCGTCTCACCTTCATATCCAGTATATCACTGCATCATCTTTTGAATGAAGGTGAGTGAAAAGAGTAAGTTTGGGGAAAGTTTTTCACTTATATATTTTGCCCCCACTAATAATTTCCCCCCAGGCTTACAGTTTTTATAGGTATAGCGATTGGCAACAGTGAGGACACTGTTGGAAACAAGTTTGGGGGAGGTTTGTGCTTATTCTTGCATCATTTGCATATCATCTGCATAAGCGCAAAACATTTCTTTAAAAATCTATAAAAATTGAAAAATTTTCAAAACCCATAAAAATTTAAAAAAAAATTCAAATATAAAAATATTTTAATATTTAAAACCTTTTTTGTACATAAATAAGATAATAAAAGTTTAGATAATGAAAAGTTACATCCATGAGATTAGAAAAATTTAAGAAAACTAAGAAAATTAGAAGTTTTCTTATACGAACTAGTAATAAGTAGTTATGAGCCGTTGTCCCAAGGGTCAGTAAGATGAAGGACGTCACTAATCTGAGGATAAAAATAAGTCTGAAAAATAATTTCTATTCTGGAAGCCAAACATTTTGAACGTTGCTACCCTGCTGGTCGCACTTACACACGTCTTAAAGCCTGGGATAGTAGAGGATACCTTGAAATGCTCTTGTCTTAAAGCCGATGTATGAAGGAAATAAAAAGAAGAAGAAAAAGTGAATAAAGCAAATATAAAGTGGTGAGAAAAATGGACACTGGTTTTGTTATCACCAAGGGCAATAAAAAAAATGTATAGCGAGGGTACTTCTTCACCTAGTGCCCTAAGGCCAACTGGTCTGGGAGTCACTGCTATGCCTGAGGTGGTGCAAGACGAGGAAAATACACCAAGTAAGCAAGCACAGGAGTAATCGGTCGGTTAGTACCTCAAGAAGTATTAACGGTCGCATGAAAGTGTGTGAGCAATCTCATCTAAATATTTATTAATTAAAAAGTACTGAGGCTGACGGGCAAGAGTATGATAGCTTGAATTGAATTCTACGGGTGTAGGGATGTCTTTACACACACGCAGGGTGATATGATCGATGTTTGGAATAAAGATAGGAATGAAGAATAAGATGATATTTTATTGAGGGAGGACGTGATTTCTGACATCTTTTCATGACCATTAAGATAGAGCTCATGACAACCGAAAAGCTAGCTTAGTTGGAAATCCTAATTTTCAAAGTCTTTCTTTTACAATTCTTTTCTTTAAATGTAATATTCATGATCTTTCTTTTATTATTGGATTTTGTGGGTGTAATCCGCTAAAAACCCTCAGGAGACAACACTCCTCCTACTAAGGACACCTAGAGGTTTAAAGGCTTGTAGCACATACTCAGTGCAATCGTGTTGCCTACGAAAGTATGCTAGTTAGTTTTTCTATTTCTTTATTTTCTCCTTCTCTTTTTAATAAAACAGTTCGCTCGAGACGATCGAAATTAAGTTTGGGGGAATTTGATTAGTCGAAAATATTGTATTTTTAACACGGCAATTTTCCTATCATTTACATTCATATAGAAGTGTTCGGCATTCATATTTCACATATCAAAACAGTCGTCAAATATCAGATTACATGTGTTAGACTCTAAAACCGGCACTATAAAGGAAATTGACCGCATTTCATAGCATCGCATCATCCCTATATTGAGCAACACTTGTTTGGAGATCTGTGCAGGAGAATCCAGAAGAAAAGCCAAAAATTTAAATGGTACTGATCAAACATTACGCCAACTCAATGATTTCAGTTCTGGTATCAATCCAAAGGGAAAAATACAAATCAACATATCAGATGAAGCCCCAAATAACATCCCAAGACCACACCAGAAATACCAAGGCCCAATCCTCACAAAGAGCCGCGGATCCGCGGCAGGAACCTGCTTGAACCGCGGATCCGCGGTGGGTCCAAGGAATTAGCGTCTCAATTTTTGTGCAAAACCTCTCTATCTGTGGCTACAGCTCAAAATGACATGTCAATTTCCAGAAGACTCCAGAGACTTCTGCCAGATCAGCAAGCTTTGGGATCAACACTAAACTAGCCTTGTATTCTAGAAACTTCTCCTTAAACCCTAGCTTAAACCCTAAGCTAAGCCTAACAAACTCCTTCTAGAAACGTCAACAAACTTTTGGAGGGAATTGTAATTTCAAACCTAGACCTAGGGTTTGGGAGATCTATAAATAAGACCCTAGGCTCACTTGTAAAGCATCATGGAAAAATCCCTCCATTAGTTCATTTTAGTAGCCAATCTAAATCCATTCACTCTCTTTCTTTCTCTTCTTCCACAAGTCTAATGAGAGGACTTGTGTGAAACCCTAACCCTAATTCCAATCAAAAGCCAAGATCCCGAGTACCCCATCAAGCAAGAAGCCTTGCAACCTTTTATGAGCCGAGCCGATCTTCAACAGAGCAAGTGGTCCAAGCCGATCCGCGACTCACGAAGCCGAGCGACGCCAAATCGACAATTTAGTTCTTCCTCTTGTAGTTCTTGAGCGACTGTAATCAAATTGTTGATATAAATAAAATGTGATATTCTTTTATCTTGTTTTCTTTAAATTCTTGCATCATGATATCTTTTCAATTCTTGAATGCTTTCTGTGTGATGATGTTTGAGTAATACTCCGCTCGTCGAGGAGTCGAGACGATCAATAGAATGATGATGTAACATATCTTAAATCGATTCTTGAATCCTACGAGTTTTGTAAACCCTAGCAAGTTCAAGAATCGACAACCCAATTCGTTGCGATGCTTTCTTGATTGATATCGCTCGAGATTGGGGAGTTACGATCGTTTCTTGAAATTGTTAGAGGCTAGAATGTGAATGATATCGATGAAAGAACAAGGGTTAAACGATGAAACCCTAGTTTCACGAGAAAGCCCTAAATCTCATCGATCATCATCGATCTAGTATCAATCCTTCAAAGGACAAGAACACGAAATCTTAAGATTACATCACGTCTATAGATCCGATCGATTCCTACGAGCCTCATTTAGATTCTTGACATTTGGTTGGAAATATCATCGAAACCCGATTCTTGATTGTTTATCATTTCTTGATTCTTGATTAGATTAGTGATACCTGAATCAATCGATAAAATCTTGAATCATGTTTCTTTTCTTTTCGATTAACTTTTCAATTCAAACAAATTAAATACAGAAACGAATCGCACAATCCCTGTGGACGATCCGCACTCGCTTACGATCTACAACCGACACCGTAATTGATTGCGGTCAAATATAATTCTTTGATTGTGAATTTTATTCAATATTACCAACACATTGAAACTCATTCGCTTTATTCGATTTACACAAACAAGAAACTCTTTACAATCAAATGGCACCGTTATCAGGGATCATTTTAGTTGTTTTACTTACACGGTCTGTGAATTTTAAGATCAATCAAATGGCGCCGTTGCCGGGGATCATTTGAATTGATATTTTTACATCCAATCAAGAAATTCATTCAATCAAATGGCCCCGTTGCCAGGGATTACGCGCTAATTCGTTTCATATTATAGTTTGAATTGAAAGATTTATTCCATTGTGATTTTTGAGATCAAAATTCGTGCAAACCCTAAACGATTTGTTGTGGTTCATTGCAAGGAAATCTGGACCTGTTTGGCAATTGAAGAAAATTTTTGGAAAATACCAGAGAGCTGAGGGAGTCTACAGAAGCTCTCTGGAAAATTTTGGTTGAGTGATCTCACACTTCAACCGCGGAAGCGCGGCATAAAGGAGGATTTGCGGCGGAACCGCGGCTACATGAAAGGTTCTCTGTACAATTTTTTCTCAGGTGACTCCTTACCTTCTTCTCTCTCCTCTTTTTAGCTCCAGCTAATAATTTCTGCAGGTTTCTTTGCAAATAATCGCAGCTCGCAAATTGCAAAAGTAAATTTGTGCGTGATTTTGTTTCTTGGTTGTTTGCATTCTAAATACGGATATTAAGGGGCACGGCCAAATCCAAATTAAGTGGGGATTTCATTACCCTTCCTAGGCCCCGAAAATCGCAAAACTTGTATCCGCATTGACCCACATTAACTAAAAAATATCTAGAGATGACTCTAAGGACTGTCGCGCTCAATTAGGACAGAAGAAGGCCATGGGTAATTCATTGCTTATCCGCGTTTTCTTGTGGTGCCTAAGGCGAGTGTGTCTAAGGCTAGTGGTTTTCAATTAGGCCCACTACTTACGTAGTGGAGTACCTTCCCACTTACCTGGCACTTATCCGGCCACAGGGGGACAAAGAGGCAGTGGAGGATTCTATCCTGCGACTTGTCTTTTGGCAGTTAGGAGCGGTCTAGAGCCGAACCTAGGTGACCACTAGATTCTAGGGTTTGTGTGCTGCATTTGTTGTGTCGCATCATTTTTTCAAAAATCCGTCCCTTTTTCAAAGCAAACACCGCATTCATTTACCCCTAATTATAAGCCAACGCTGCCACTTGTACTAACCCTGTTTAGTACAAGATAGGCTGGACACGGGATTCTAGTGCCCGTTTAGTCCGCGTGCCCTTTATCGACTCCGAAGTCGATATTTCTCCATTTACCTTTCCTTTACCCACTACCACACCCACACCGATGGATCCGAATCCATCAAACTTTTTTAACCCTAATCTGCCGCCGTCCGTTGGTGCGCAGAATCCACCCCGCATCTCTCTCCAGGAGAGGTGCTATCCTATTCGAGGTCCTCTTTCGACCTGCCTATCCACACCACCAGCCAATGGGGATAACTTTGAGATTAAGCCCCAGTATATCAATCTTTTACCCAAATTCCACGGACTCGAGACTGAGGACGCTTACGTTTTCATTACCAAATTTGAAAACGTATGCGCAATGATGGATACGTCACAACTTTCAGTGGATGCTATGCGTCTACGACTTCTTCCATTTACTTTGTGCGATATAGCCGAGAAGTGGCTATATAACACAACCGCACACTCTATTACAAATTGGGAAGAATTCGTCGCTGCATTCCTTAAGAAATTTTACCCAATACAAAAGACAGGATATGGGAACATCTATCGCCCATCACATGGGTCTAGTATCATATACGCTAGTCTACTCTGGAATATCGATACCACCTCTCGATACACCCACGACTAGGGACATTTCAGGATATACTTATAAACTACACATGTCCCACTAGTATGATCTACATCATAATTACAGTAGTTAAGCAAATATCCTCAGGGCTTTATCAACATGTACAAATGAATAAAAGCATGATCAAGTGAACATGTCAAATAAAGAGTAACCAGATAGCATACTATCATGTCGAGCAAGAATGTCCTCTGAATATATATATATTTATATATATATATATATATATATATCCACTATCAAATAATGGCCTATAAGGCATACATATATCCAACAATCTCTTACTTGCACTAAGGCCAGTTATTGGTGTATCTCATACTCTTCCAACTCACCGCCCCTCCATTGAGGGTAAATACAAACCCAGAGATAAATTTGCTGTCGTCCTTATCACTCTGGAAGCTCGGATCGGTAAAGGCCTCCATTTGGAGATCTCCATTACCATACACCAAGAACAATTCTTTAGTCCTTCACAAGTACTTAAGAATGTTCTTCACAGCTATCTAGTGATTCTCCCCTGGGTTGGACTGATACCTGCTTACTACACCAAGTGCATAAGCTAAATCAAGGCGTGTACATAACATCGCATACATTATAGATCCTACGGCTGAAGCATAGAGTATAATACTCATGTGAGCTCTCTCTTTATCGGTCTTTGGGCAAAAGTCCTTGGAGAGTGTGACTCCATGGCAAGTGGGTAAGGCACCCTGCTTGGAGTCTTCCATACTAAACCTCTTTAGGATGGTGTTGATATACCTGGTTTGGGACAATCCCAATAATCTTTTGGATCTATCTCTATAGATCCGAATGCCCAGTATATACGTGGCATCACCCAGGTCCTTCATAGAGAACCTTTGTGATAAAAATGATTTGACCGACTGTAGCATAGGAATATCATTTCCTATCAGAAGAATGTCATCCACGTATAATACGAGGAATGTGATAGCTCTCCCTACAGCCTTCTTATAAACATAAGGTTCATCTGGATTTTTGATGAAATCAAACTCTTTGATAACGTCATCAAAACAGATGTTCCAACTCCGTGATGCCTGTTTTAATCCATAAATGGATTTAAGTAATCTACATGCTTTCCCGCTGCTCCCACTGTCAATGAAGCCCTCTGGCTGATCCATATAAACGCATTCTTCTAAATCACCATTTAGAAATGCAGTTTTAACGTCCATCTGCCAGATATCATAATCGTGGTGAGCAGCAATAGCAAGTAGGATCCGAATGGATTTAAGCATGGCTACGGGAGAAAACGTTTCGTCATAGTCCAGACCTGGTCTTTGACGAAATCCTTTCGCCACAAGTCTTGCCTTATAGGTCTCCACCTGCCCATCTACACCAATCTTTCTTTTAAAGATCCATTTGCACCCTACGCGTTTTATCCCAGGAGGTACAACGTCCAAAGTCCATACTTTATTGGTGTACATAGACTCCATTTCAGTTCTCATGGCATCCAGCCACTTCACAGGGTCTCCACTCGTGATAGCTTGCTGAAAAATGGTAGGATCATCATCTTCCATGATGCAATCTTCTCTATCACCATCAATGAGGAAACCGTAGTACCTCTCCGGTGGGCGAGAAATCCTACTAGATCTACGGAGGGGCTGAGGTTCATCAGTTTCTGTTGCAACAGCCGGTTCAACCAAGTCGTTATTTATAACTTGTGTCTCTAGAATCTCTTCTAGGTCTACCACACTGCCATCAGTATCATTTGTAAAAAATTCTTTTTCTAAATGTGGCATACTGAGAAATAAACACCTTTTGATCCTCCTTGTGGTAGAATAGATATCCATATAAATTCTTTGGATATCCCACAAACTTACACATGACTGACCGTGTCTCGAGTTTGTCCAGATTTTGCCTTTTGACATAGGCCGGACAACCCCAATTCTTAACTCGTTTAAGAGATGGTCTCTTCCCATGCCATATCTCATATGGCGTGGTAGACACGGTTTTGGTTGGAACGCTGTTTAATAGAAACGCTGCAGTCTTAAATGCATGCCCTCAAAATGAGACAGGTAACTCAGTATCACTCATCATGGAACGAACCATATCTAATAGGGTCCGATTCCGACGTTCTGACACACCGTTGTGTTGTGGTGTGTAAGGAGGAGTGAGCTGAGAGAGAATCTCATTCTCTTTTAGAAAGTCTGCAAATTCTGTACTGAGATACTCCCCACCTCAATCTGATCGAAGCATCTTGATACTCAATCCGGTTTGTTTTTCTACTTCAAGTTTGTACTCGGTGAATTTCTCGAAAGTTTCAGACTTATGCTTTAATAAAAACACATGACCAAATCTTGAGAAATTATCAATAAAAGTTATGAAGTAAGAAAAACCGCCTCTAGCCTATGTAGGCATTGGCCCGCATACATCACTATGTATGAGGCCTAAGACCTCAGTAGCTCTTTCTCCGTGTCCTGCAAACGGAGTTTTGGTCATTTTACCCTTGATACAAGACTGGCAAGTCGCATGAGATTTATATTCGAAAGGATTCAAATATCCATCTTTATGTAGCTTGTTTAGTCTTGTTTTGTTAATATGACCAAGTCTACAGTGCCAAAGAAAAGTTTCATTTATTTCTGAAAATTTTCTTTTATTAGTGTGTTATATGCTGAAAACTGTGTGTTGATTTATGACGTATATCCCGTTATTAAGTGTACCATACCCAACCAACATTTGATTCAGGTTAATGTTAATAACATTATTCTGCAATACAAAATTATATCCTTCATTGTCTAACAAAGAAACGGATATTATATTACAAAGCATACTAGGTACATAATAACATGGGTTCAAAACCAATATACACCCTGATGGCAACCCTAGGTGATACTCTCCCACTGAAACCGCATGTACATTAAAATCATTTCCAACCTGGAGAGTATGGTCACCTGTCTTCAAAACATTGCTATTTCTCAGCCCCTGCATGGAATTGCCTATGTGAGAACCAGAACCGATTTATAATACCCAAGAAGCAGAGTTTATAAAAAAACAGTTTTCTATCACAAACACACCTGAAGCGGAAGCATCACCATGCTTCTTCTTCTTGAGATCCAAGTACTCAGTGCAGTTGCGCTTCCAGTATCCCGCTTTGTGGCAGTAATAACATTCCCCTTTCCCTGATTCCCCGGCCGTGGAATTGTCTTTCGCCTTAGCCTTTTAACTCCACCTTTAGGTTTGGTGGGTTTCTTCTTCATCTTTCCCTTGTCCTTGGCCTTCGGGCGAGAAGAGGAAGATGGCCCAACAATCAAAATGGGAGTCTTCACTGACTTGAGCGTGCTCTCTGCACTCCTTAACATATTGAGGAGTTCAGGTAGTGACTTTTCCATGTTGTGCATGTTGAAGTTTACTACAAATTGAGCAAAGGCAGGGGGAGAGACTGTAGAATAATATCAACATATTGTTCGTTCTCCATTGTCCATCCGAGGCCCTCAAGCTCTTCAATAAAAGCTATTATCTTTAAAATATGGTCACCTACTGGTGTGCCAGGAGTCATCCACATCTGAAATAATTTTTACGATGCTCTGTATCGTAGGACACGAGATTGCTCCCCATACAACTCTTTTGTATGGAGAAAGATGGATTGAACATCCATCTGCTCGTGCTGCTTTTGATATGTGCTATCCATCGATGCAAGTGCGAGGCATTTGGCCGTGGCACAGTCAGCGTCCCATGTCTTACAGATTTCCCTATCAGCAACTGAAGATTTAGGACCTGGGACGGGCGGGGCTGGGACCGTGAGGACATATGATACCTTATCATAAGTCAGGGCAATGTTAATGTTTCTCAGCCAGTCTTTATAATTGGTCCCATTCAGTTTATTTTTCTTTAGTAGAAGTTTAAGTCCTGTCATTGGTATCTGCCATTAAGAGAGAGAAAAGAATACACTCAGCGAAACCTCTTGCAAAGATCAGATTGGTTATTTATCTTATCTAATCGATATCTCCCACTGCTTTTATCAAATTTCCCTTCAAACCTTAAAAGGAAAACTAGCTAGGATTAATTACATTCTACAACTTCGTTAACCGTTCATCCAGGCCAGTGTCGATACTT
Organism: Agapanthus africanus; assembly: GCA_030015575.1. NCBI lineage: Eukaryota > Viridiplantae > Streptophyta > Magnoliopsida > Asparagales > Amaryllidaceae > Agapanthus > Agapanthus africanus. The sequence goes on from JASDDO010000018.1 coordinate 367,602,584, forward strand.
GAAGGAGGTTCCCCGTGCTTTCACACGGACCTAATTAAAGTAAACCTCATTTTCCCAGGGGCATAGCCCCGTTAACACCTTTCTAGACACTTAATGAGTTAGCTAATTGTAAAGTGCAAAACTCTCCTGGGAGCAACTCTTGGTCACAGTGGGATCGGGATCCAACCATCATATGGAAGGTATGCAATCTCATTGCAAATTTCAACTCTTGAAACTCCCGATATGGTTTTTACCCCTAGTACTTATGACCTTAATTATGGTCAACAAATCACAAGCACTAGTCAAGCTCAACCCGTCATTTCTTGATTAATTAGACCCAGTTATATGACCCTTAACTATGGTCAACAAAGTCACATAATTGTCCTAATTAATCATATCATATCCTGTGTAGGAAGACATCACTTAGTTACCGTACACTACGCCTTAACTATAGTCAACAAACGTAGCACAAATACTAAGTACTCTACTTCCTAAAATGACGGAGGGTTGCGGATGGTTTTTAAGAAAACCTTTAACGCTTTGAACTTGATATCATTGTAGAATCAAATAGTTTTTCAAAAGAAGTGGCTTATTTTCCGCAATTTTGAAATGTAGCTTTTTCATAAAAAGCCGAGTGGTTTTCAAATTCGATTCTACTACATCTTTTAGGTTTATTTTTCATTACATTAATCATATTAATGTAGTCCCATCATTTAAGTCCTTAAGCCATCACAGAAAAGAAACGAAAATAGAACGTATACTTATGACATTCGCATTCGCCACGGTGTCCCGTTATGCACCGTTAGGTTATTTAACTAACGGCATACCGAGACGGGACTAACGCGGATGTAAAACATAAGTAACGCTTATTATATATCATATATATAATAATACCATTTGTCTCATCATATAAAGCGATCTCATTATAGAATACCAACAGCAGAAGCACATAAATGAAAATATAGGATATACTAGGAATTCTGAATTTTGTATTTAGCTAACGATAGAAAATATGGATTCCACGATCGTGATGAATAACCAACCCCACACCCTAGACCCCTACGAGAGCGGCAAGTAACCCTACCAATTCTAGAGTTAGGAGACCCGGTCCCGACTCCTCGAGATGGCCTCCCACTGGACTCTAGAATCCGGTCACTTGTGCTACCCACCTTGGGTCTATCCTAATGCGGAAAAGTAAATAATATACATCAATGACGACATCACCCTCAACCCGGATGTGCCCCAAATAAAAAAATATTACATACAAATGAATTTTACATGAATGAAAAAGAAACTCTCATCTCACATAAAACCCCCATCCATTCAATCATGACGATCCTATACATCATATCACAACAACATATAATATCATATGTCATCAACGTAAGCAAGTATGCGTACCCCAATTGTCGTTGACATATAACAACGAAACCGGCGATACACCACATACTACACTTACGGTCACAGAATAGAATGTCAATCTACAATATTTGGAATCGTCACTATCCTTAGACTTCTTATCATAAAAACCAATAAGTGTATATTCCAATTAGTGTATTACATTCAAATAAACTAGGCGATATTAAACTATTTGATCGATCGATCAATGACCCCAAAAATCCACAGAGAATGTCAACACCTAAGCAATATTAAATTACCCAGAAGCATGCCACAGTACCTATGGACCAACCGTAGAAGGGCCAACCCGTGCCTCAAAATTGGCGCTGCGGAACCGCCGCCAAAGGCATGCTTCTGCCGTGGTTCCACGGTCATTTAATCGAGTTAGGGTATCGTTCTTCTAGAGGGTCCACAGAATTACCTGCATGATTTTCTGAATATTTTTAATGTGAAATATTCTAACATTTTGAAAATTTTCCAGAGAAGGATTTTCGGGGTAATCGATGTTCGTTCGAAGTTTTTTAACGTCGTCTAGGTTACCCTAATGCTCTAACTTGGCTCTGATACCACTGTTGGGTTTACCTAGCACCTCACAAGGGTTTGTCTTGCATCAAACATGTTACAATTTAAATTTTAGGGTGCTAAGCAAACTAACCTAGGATCAAACTAGAAATTTAGAGTAACAAAAAATTAGTATCACATACTAAACAGAAGAGTCTAACACTAATAGATGAGAAATACAACCTTTGTAGATCTCCCCTTTGAGACTCCTTGGATCAACTCGGTGTTTGGACGGGTCCGCTTGAGTCCTTCTTTGTCCACGATGATCCACCGCGGAGTACCTTGGCTCAAGCTCCTTGCTTCACTAGAACAAGTAGAAGTGATGCAAAACAACTTAAACTAGTGGGCTAAACTAGTGTAGATTGATGATGTGGGTTTGGATGTCACTTAAAAATCTTTTCTTTTTATCTCCTTCACTCACTTATGAAGAGGTAGTAAAGATTGAGGAAGAAGAAGAAGGAAGAGGCTAAGCAAGCTCAAGATAAATCTTATGCCAATAATAAAATGAATAATGAGTGTATGAGAGAGGGTCGCACTCACTCATAACCAAGGTTAAAAAAATATCTAGATATTTTGTTATTGGGTTAAAGAATAAGTGTAGTGATTAAATCATGGTTAAGTGTAGAGGTTAAACCATGGTTTAAGTCAAGGTCAACTTAAGGAAGTGTGTAGAAATATAGCAACCATGATATAATTCTAATTAATTCTTTAATCAATAATCAAAATAAATAAATATCCAAACCATGTGAGCTTGTATAGCCAACTCCAATGTATCATCACTATGGCACATGTATGCATGCATGTGTGCATTCACATCAACATATGTACCTACATACATTCATGCATACAATAAATAAAGAAAAGGTTATAAGTGAAAAGACTAATGATCATTAATATAAATCAACAATTGATTTAATATACAGGTCATATCACATACGACCCGACCAAAAGTAAACGCCATATTATAATGCGGTATCACATACACGCATTTAATCAGGCATCCGCGCATATCACCATATGCACCCCACATCGTTTCGCCTGAGCTAGGTAACCCCTTTATAAGACTCTAAGACTCGTCAATACGCCGGCAGTAGCCGATGATCACATCAAACACCCACAAGCCGCAAGCGGTCAGTTAAACGTAATGGCCACCCGGGTATTGAGCGAGCAGAAGAAAAACAAGCGAACTTGTCAAAACTCCTGTCGAGCCAACCGGTACCACTTACCGTACAGTCCGGTCTCTTCGTCAGATATGCTGCATATCGAGTCTAGGGATGGCAACGTCGACCCCAATAACTCAATAAGTCATGCCGATGAATAGCCTATAACAGATCGAGAAACTACTGATAACACTTATCAGTAAATCTCAACAGTCCTGGCCAGGGACTTAATGATATAGCCAATCGAGCACAATGCAACATCAACCCCCAATACCGGGAGAGACGAAACCCCTCTTATCGCTCACTGCCTCCACATGTCTCGGGACTGTACCCAAAAGCTACCTTTTTGCACAACTCAGTAGAGCCATGGTAGGGTGAAAATCAAAGCACAGTGGGAGAGCACATGAGACTCGATGACGATCTCGGGTCTACAGACTAACCTGTACCAGTGTCACCTGAGAACTGCTATCCGACGATAGATATAATACCATATAGGAGTTCTCGGTGAGTCTGTCTAGTGTACCCAGTCTCCACTGAGCACCCGCATACGATCTCGATGTCAAACATCAATGGATATGGGAACATCCATCGCCCATCACATGGGTCTAGTATCATATACGCTAATCTACTCTGGAATATCGATGCCACCTCTCGATACACCCACGACTAGGGACATTTCAGGATATTCTTATAAACTACACATATCCCACTAGTATGATATGCATCATAATCACAGTAGTCAAGCAAATATCCTCAAGGCTTTATCAACATGTACAAATGAATAAAAGCATGATCAAGTAAACATGTCAGATAAAGAGTAACCAGATAGCATACTATCATGTCGAGCAAGAATGTCCTCTTAATATATATATATATATATATATATATATATATATATATATATATATACTATCAAATAATGGCCTATAGGGCATACATATATATCCAACACTCATTTCAAGTTCAAGCTGCATTCTTCTCGGCGCTTGTTTGACTGGCTTGATATCCGGCGATATCGCCAGTTTATGCACAGCTATCTCTGGATCTAATCCCGGCATCTCGGCATAGTTCAATGTGAAGCAATCTTTATACTGTATAAGCACGTCTTTTAACGTAGCCACCTATTTCTCAGACAGCAGCTTACTGACGAACGTTGGCCTCGGGTCATCTGCCATCCCTAAGTCGATTTTTCTTAAGTTGTCCGCGGTAGTATGTATTCCATCTTCCAGCTCTTTTGGCGCCGGTGGAAGTTCTGAGATCAACTCATCTTCATCCTCATTTTCGTAGCACCAGGGGAGGTCATCCATATCCTCGCGTACTCCTTCTTCTGACAGCGTTATCGCATGACAGGTACGAGATCGCTTCCAAGACCGATGTTGATCCGGTTCTACTCTCGCTGCATACGTAGCTTTCGGTTCATGCTTCTGTGGTGGGGTTACCCTCCAACTGCTAGATAGAGCAAACCTTCCTTACTGATACTGGTCTTCTACCCAGTTTTTGAATGTGAAGCATTCTTCGAGAGGGTGTCCTATAGCTCGGTGATAGGAGCAATAATCCGGGTGAGAGACCCCGCCTGCTTGTTCGGGGTGTTTGGATTCCGGGAGCGTAATCATTTGATGTTTCATGAGAAGATCGAATATCTTCCTTGTCTTGTCTTGGGGAAAAGAATATGTTCGGCCCATCTTCTTTATAAGAGACGGATCGCGGCTGCTCAATTCTCGATCGCGTGGCTTCTTGGACCCGCTTTGCCATTGTCGAACGTTTTTTTGTTCTTTAGTTTGTTTTTGCCTCCACGTCGGGCCTTTTTCTTGCCTTGGGAATGCATGGTGGGCTGACGACGAAAGGCATCGTCATCCCACGTGGCCTGCAGAAGGATACGTTGCATCCTGGCTTTCTCGTAGATGGTCATTTCGCGGCTGTGGTCGTTCCGGACATTTTGACCCGCTTCCCTTATTAGCTTGTCCATCTGTTCTTCAAATGACGGACTTGGCATTTTTACGGCCGGATCTCATTTCGGTTCAATTGCAGTGCCTTCTAACAGAGCATCTCCTTCTTCATCGAATTCATGTATAACGTAGCAGCCATGAAATCGCTCCCGTTTCTTGGATTGAACATATCCAAGCCCTATCGTTTCAATTTTCCCGTTGGGCAATTTCCGCTGAGTTCCGGGAAAGTTACAGATCCGATTGTAAACTGAGCTTGTCGAGCGGTCTGTTTGAAGGGTACGCCTTGGCGTCTCAACAGCCTTTTTAATCCTCCTGTGTAGTATCTGGGCAGACGGATGGGCTGGATCCTGTTAAGCGTAGAATCGGCACCATGCCAAATTTCTTTCTCCACTTTGGTTTCCGCGGATCGATAGAAGAGGATCGCCTTTTCATCTTTTCGTCTGGGAGGGACGTAGAACGTCTGCAGTTCTTGCACACTATAGGTATCAAGTGCGTCGAGCTCTTTGTAGTGCTGTCGCGGAACCATAGCAATTTGCAAGCTTTGATCTTCTCCAGTGAGGGTCTGTATCGATGGCCGGACCAAGAACACTGTGTTAACTTTGTCTTCAGAGTCGCTACCAAAGACCGGAATAAGGGTAGATGGTCCCGGCTTGTTGCATTGGGGTGGTCTTGAATAAACTATCTCTTCTTCCTCTTCAGTATCGCTCCAAAAGACCGGAATAGTGGTGATAGCTTTCTGCTTATTCTCTGGCTTATGACATCTCTCCGTGTCTTCAAAGTCTGGTAAGAAATACTTTGCATCTTCATACTTCCGGACTTCATTCACCGAGAATGGGTTCAGCTCTCCTGTCACGGTATACTCGAGACCATCTTTGAAGTACTTCATACACTGATGTTGTGTAAAACGGATGACGTTGTACTCGTGTAACCAAGGCCAACCGAGCAAGACGTTGTAGAAAGTCTTGGCGTCAATGACGTGGAACTTGATGTCAGTGATGAGCAGCTCGAAGCGTAACATCAGTATCACAGACCCAAGCGTCCGTGATGACTGGGAGTCGAACCCGGAGATAATGATTTTATCCCGAGCGAGGTGTTGAACGCTCATGCAGATTTCTTTTAGCACCCTTACATTTAGGAGGTTGACAGAGGACCCATTGTCAACTAAGATCTTTCCTATCTTGATGTCATGGCAATATCTGGTGATATACAAGGGACAGTTATGCTCGCACGTTCCGAGAAGATCTTCATCGCCGAAAGTGATGTCTGCTATGTGCACTTCTTCCAGCTCGTCCTTCATCTTTTCTTCGGCAAGGAAGGCTTGAAACTGGTCGGGCTCTTATAGTGCCTTGATTAGAGAATCTCTCGCCTCTTTAGATAGCAGAAGGGCATCGAGAATGCTTAGCTGTGAGGGTATCTTCCTCAGGTGTGCCAGAACGTTGTAATCCACCTTGTTTTTCTTTGGCGGGTCCTTGGCAGCCAGCTCTTCTACCACTCGATCATCGAGGGCAATATCATCAGGGACTTTTCTTTCCCCTTATCTTTTTTGCTCGATCTCTTATTAGTGGGTCCGAGATTTTTTTCGGGTAACGTACGATTACGCAGCTAAATGTTCTCGCAGGTTTTCATCTCTTCTGTTTTGGAGATGGATTCCTTGAAGAAAGGGCCGAGGGCTATTTCTTCATCAGAATCGCTCCCGAAGGTGAGAACTTGCGATCCCCTGGAATCAACCATGTGACAGTCGCCGGAAGCTCATTTGCGCTCATCTATCGTGCTTCTCTGCTCTCGACGAGTTTTGCACTTCATCCGCTTGAAATGCTGTCGATGAGCAACGTATCCCTGCCACCAATTTTTAAAGGCCGTGCATTTCTCGGTAGGGTGTGTGATCCTCTGATGGTATAAACAGTAGTTTGGACGTGCATCTAGTTCGTCGGGAAACGTATTTTCTGAAGTGTCTTCTTTGAAAGATGGCAGCTTCATTCCCATCGACAGGGCTTTAGCGAACGGCTTCCTTGTCTTAAACCTGCTATTGCTGGTGGCAGAAGTGTTTCTATCTGGTTGGGGTAGTCTATGGCTTCTCAATACCGGAGCTTCTTCAACGTGACGCCGACGCTTGGCCCTTTCAAATAGGCCGTTTCACGCTCTCGATCAGATTTTCTTTTCTGAAGACCATCGCTCAGCGGTCTATCAATCAATTCGTCGGATGGCTCCAGGGATTTTGATTCCGGTTCTGGATCTGCCCCCAGTTTCTCTGCATCAGGAGCTTCTTTGCCATTTATTGATGAGTGAGAGATCATATGGCATCTTGCCACATAATCCTCGAGCTCTTCTGAAGAATCATCTCCTTCATCAGCGTCATCGTCTTCATTTTCAAGAACATGCTTAAGGAATTCATCCAACGTGATTGGGGTCCGTGCCTTCTAGTTATATTCTTCTATGGCATCGATGTATTTCTGCAGACCTGTACGGCTGTCTTCGGGTTGGACGGGCTTCTTGGCCTTCTTCTTTTTCTTTAAAGACTTTGGAGGCTTGGCCTGAATGTTTTGTCCACCTTCACCAACTTTCAGCGTTGGGCGTGTCTTCAGCATCCCCTTAATAATTTCGGGCTCCAGCGGGCTCTTCCACTTAAATGCCGGACATGCTTGGAGATCTTTCAGCATTCTTTTGGTCTTTGTCGAAAGAACAACTTCCCATGGAGCTTTTTCTATAAAAGAGCACGATGCCCTCGGCGTGTCCATCTTTTTAGGAGTGTGTGGCTGGGGCGGGCTTACCTTCCAATTCTCGGACAGTGCGAATTTGCCCTGTTGGTATTGGTCCTCAATCCAGCTTTTGAAGACAAAGCAATCATCGATTGGATGGCCTACTGCTCGGTGGTAGGGGCAGTAATTAGGATTGTTGGCGACGCACGGCTGCAGTGGACGTCTTGGATCTGGCAGATTGTTGAGCCTGTTACGCACCGCCAGTTCGAATAGTCTCCTCGTTTTGTCCCGGGAAAACGAATAAGGGTTTTTTAGCTTCTCGTTGAAGAATCGTTATCTATCGTTTTAGCGATCAGCTGGTTTTGGACCACTGGGCTGCTGTTGAGTGTTGGCGACAAAAGTCGCTTTCCCTTTTCCCTTTTCGTTTCGAGGCTCCATATTCGAAGAAGACGGTCTATGTAACATTTTTAAAAAAAATAAAATATTATTTTTGGGAATTTTTCTAATTTAATATTATTTTAATAAATATTTTAATATTTCGGTATAATTAAATACCGATAAATTGGGAAAATTTTTTGAAAATTATAGAAATTACTAAAAGAGGGTGTTTTATGTGAATTATGCAAATTTTAAGTTTTTATGATTAATTTGACACTAATTTAGTGTTAATCGCGCTTTAAGCGTATTTTGTGTAAAACATGCACCGTATCATTTTTAAACTTGTTACACATTTTTCCATGGTTTTCCTACATGTTTTTATCATGGTTGATGATTTATTGGAAAGGGAAAAGAAAAGAATAGAAAAGGAAAGGAAAAGAGTATTATATTGGGTATGGGCATGAGAGAGAGTGAGGTGAGGGGTTCTCTTGACTTGGTCTCCCTTCATCATCTTCTTCATTTCACTTCTCCTCTCCCTCTCAAGCTGCTGCCCTCTCTCTCTCCTCCTATACACCCTCACAAACACCCTCATTTCTTCATCCTTGCATCATCCCCACTTCATTAAAATGATGCACAAGCTCACAAGCAACACATTGGACCAAGAAAGCAAGGATTTTGGCCACTTGGGGCAACTCAAGAATTTTCTTGAGTTGCCAAATGAGGTATTTTCTGAACCACTAGCTTAGTTTTCCCATTGCTTTCATATCCATGTTAAAATTGTAACCGATATTGTGTGGTTTTGGGGAGTTTGAAAACTTGAGTTGAGGATTAGGGTTTTAGTTGAAATCAAAGGTGAAATTAGGGTTACTAGAGGCTATACAACCCCTGTGGTGATGTTATTTTGGATTAAAACCTTAGACAAAGCCCAGGTTGCAAACTTTGAATTCTGCAAATACGGAAAATTGTGAGAATTGTGTAGGGAAATTGGAATCTGCTAACACCCGGGTGACCTGAAAATTATTTTGTAAGGACAGAAACACCAGCAGGCAACCTAGGACCCCCCACTGAAACCCTAGCCTCTATATCCCAATTCAGACCGCAAACAAAGTCTTTCTGGCAGTAAATTGCGGCCAGACCTGGTCCAAATGGGCTCGTGTTTGGTCTGTAGCTCTATATCCTGTAAATTAGACCCCTGGCATGTGCAAAATTGTCCAATTTGACATAGGTGAAATCTGGGACCCTTCTCTATAGTTGCTGTTTTGGATTCGTGTTTCCGTATTTCGTATCTTAATTTCTGTATTCTCGTATTTGGGTTTTACCTCGATCACTTGACGTTTGTACGACGAGATCGAGGGTTGTTTGATGGTTTTGAAAGAGGAATTCATAGGTTCTAACCTATAGGCCTTAGCATGTCGTTTTGGTTTTCGTATGTCGTTTCGTCTTCGAATTTGATTTTAATACGCTTTGCGATATGTTATGATGTGTAGGTATCCCACGAAGACTTCGAGAGGACAAGAAAGCGCGTGGCGGCGTCAGCAACGGAAAGCGAAAGCAAGGTGAGTAGATTATATCTACGGGGAAGTCGGATGGATGGCGTATAGCACCCCTGCAGTTCGAGGTTTAGTATACTATATTTATATATGTGTTTGATAGCATTAGGTGCGATATGGATAATTGAGATGAGATTAGGTGTACTACGGATAGAATAGGGTTTAGTTGTAAACTAGTATAGTTCCTAGTTGCGAACCTTAGAATAGGTTTACACCCACATGCACACACATGCTTATTTGTTATGGCTATACCTAGATGATGAGGATTGTGGACGATATTTGGAGATGAGTCGATGAGATTGGGCATAGTACCATGAGATCGGTGATATGATGTGATTCGTATTTGGGATACGACATGAGATTTTTAGCGGGCCTTTGGACATGTGTTTCACACACACATTCATATTTATATAGATGGTATTGATTGTACTAGACTTAGATCAGTACCCCAAATTATGTGATATGACGATAAAGATACCAGATAATTGATGAGATGAATGTGATATTGATCCGTACCCAGCTATTGGGATGCCGTGCGATGATTTACCGTATGAGCTTTATCTTGATGATAGATCCGCACTCATGACTCCAGGACGTCATATGATATACTGTATCGTACGTGATACTATTGAAGCGGGATCAACGACTATTATATATATATATATATATATATATATATATATATATATCGACTCAGATGTAGGTGGCTTCCATACCCCTCCCGATTAGTGTATTTGCTAGATCTGTAGTTGCTTAGTAGATGTTAGACTAGGCCGATGTTATACCTATTTCAAAACTAACGAATCGGGAGTATTTCAATGATAGGCAAAGGGATTCTACGGATATTTTCAAAAGACGCATCTTTTCTTAAAAACACCGTAGCTCTTATTTTACTAAAAAACCCGATTCGTCTTATTTCAAATGGCAAAACTGCATGACATTTATATATTGTTGTAGATTCTTCACTGTTGCGTTGATTATTCGATTTCCGCATATTCATACTATTCGCATCGCATTGCATGTGTAAATGAGTTTATTATATATTAAACCCATGCTATTAGGACACCAGCACCAACATCGATGATGCGTATGTTCCATGTACACTTGCTTGCCGGCTCACACACTTCATCATCGATAATTTTCATGTCACTACACTGTAGTACTGTTGCATTCAGGATATGATCCCTTGCATATGTTAGTTATATGTATGCCCTAGAGGCCATTACTGTACATAGGATGTATATTGTAGTGGATGCTGGGACATATATAGGGAGGACTTTCTTGCTCGACATGATAGTATGCTATCTGGTTGCTCTTTACCTTAACATGTATACTGATTGTCTCTCTGTTACATGTTGGTAAAGCCCTTAGGATGTGTACTTGACTACCTGGACTATGATGCAGATCATACTAGTGGGGACAGATAGTCTATAAGTACATCCTTCAAAGTCCCTAGTCGTGGGTGTATCGAGACGGGGCATCGATATACCAGAGTAGACTAGCGTATACCTTCTCGACCCATACAGATGGGCGATGGATGATCCCATATCCATTAGTGTTTGACATCAGAGATGATATACGGGTGCTCAATGGAGACTGGGTACACTGGACGGACTCGCCGAGAACTCCCAGATGGTATTATACCTTACGTCAGATGGCAGTTCTCAGGTGACACTGGTACAGAGTAGTCTGTTGACCAGAGATCGTCATAGAGTCTTGTGTGGTTCCCACTGTGCTTTGATTTCCATCTTACCACGTCCAAGAGGGCGTGCAAAACGGTGGTTTTTGGGTACAGTCCCGAATCACATGGAGGCAATGAGCGATAGGAGGGGATTCGTCTCTCCCGGTATAGGGAGTTGATGTTGCGCTGTGTTCGATTGGCTATAACCGGAAATCCCTGGCCAGGGTTGCTGAGATTTACTGGTAAGTGTTACCAGTAGTTTCTCGAATTGTTATAGACCTCATATCAACACGACTTATCGAACTATTGGGGTCTGACGTTTACCACCCCTAGGTGAGATATGCGACATATCAGACGACGAGACCGGACTGTACGGTAAGTGTTACTGGTTGGATTCACTGGAGTGTGAGCGGGCTTGCTCGTCGATCTTCTGATCGCTCAATACCCGGGTGGCCGTTACGTTTAGCAGACCGCTTGCGGCTTGTGGGTGTTTGATATGATCATCATCTACTGCCGGCGTATTGACGAGTCTTTAGAGTCCTACACAGAGGTTTTCTGGCTCAAGCGAAACAAAATAGGAGCGCATATGAGATATGTGCGGGACCGAGAATAATGCGTGTATGTGATACCGTATTCTATTCTCGCGATAAATGTATCGAAAGGTTGTATGCGATATAACCTAGTTATCGAATCAAGGATTGATTCGGTAAGTCGATACATAGGATACTAGTCGGTTATATGCGATATGACCGGATCGTTAAATCAAGTGTTGATTTAATGATTTAATATATAATTATATATTTGATATATTACTTTGCATTAACTAGTATTGGTTCACTTTAAATGGATTTTCTCACTTGAATTATGCAAGTTGTATATGTGATATACTTTTTGTGCACATGATTGTATCATGTTTGATGATACATGCTTATTTGGTTAAGTGTAAAGAACTAAACCATGGTTAAATTGATGATTAGGGTTTTGCTTATTTATTCATTTATTTATTTGTTTATTCATTTTGGAAAAGATTAGAAAAGAATGGTGGCTTTATTTTGTAGTTTTGTTGAAGCTTCTTGAAGCTTTGACCTAGTCCACCATTCTTATCTCTTGCTTAACCCTAACCATCATTTCTAACCATGGTCTATTCTCTACACTTAACTAAGGTTAGAATATGATAAGAATCAATTCTTTTCAATTATTTGTTGAACACTTTATCATATTCTTTCTTCTTCTTCTTCTTCTTCACAAGAAAGAAAAGCTTGCCTCATCAATAGCAAGTGATGGAATCAAGTGAGAAATCCAATTCTAAAGTGAACCCACTTTCTATTTCTTCATCCTCTACCTCTTGCCAAGTAGTATAGCGTGTTTTCTTCACAAGTTTCATGACTTGGTGAAGTGGGAGCTTGATCTAGTGATGCCTCGACGTAGATCATCTTCGGCACGAAGCCGACGACCTTGCCCGCCCATTTCTCCGATGAAGCCGACGTTAGAGCCCGGGTTTCCATTTGGACTGCGAGGAGACTTCATTGCGGAGCTATGGAGGTGGAGGACCGGATCTACAAAGGTTGTGTTTCCGTTCTTTTAGTTAATTTGTTAACTAGTTGCATGTGTTCGCCTAATATTCTAGTTAACGATCCGTATTAGGGTTTCTCGGCACCTGTAACGTTTGAAATTGGCATGGTTGATACCTTGTGAGACCTCCTTAGTGTGCCTAGGAACCCTACAGCATGGCATACTTGTATACATACCTATAGTACACCCATACGTGCATACATACGTATTCACACATACATAGATGATTCTCGCTGAATTTGGAGATTTGGGAACCGCAAGATGCTCTTTAAAACTAATTCATTTTAAAAGAGCGGTTTTCCTCAATATGTGCATATTACTACTTCATATTGCATGAAATACTGATATGCTTACATTTCTTTTACATGTCGCATACATCATGCTTTTGATTATACGCATTGAGATATGTTATTTCCATGATATTTCTGAATTTGGAAACCGTGGATATTTCCAAAGAGAGTATGTGATCTTTTTAAAAATACCCGGTTACCCTTGATATGATATTTCAGTGCGTCCACCATGTGTTTTCTCGGTGCTGAGAGCGACATATGAAACCCGATTCGAGAAGCGGATGAGGCCGATTGCGGGTACATGGTGGGCCCGGTATGGTACCCCGGGGCGAGAACGGATCGCTGTGTTGCAGACGGTGAGCCTGGCAGAGGGACTACTACCTACCGGTGATAGTATTTGGGCTCGGCGGATATCCGGAGGATACCGACCGGAGTCGAGAGATGATATGGGCCGATCCGGACTGACGGGGTCCGTGGGCCTATCCGGACTGACGGAGTCCGATATATGAGGATTTACATGCCGATGCTAGGTACAGGTTTCATGATGTTTTCGAGTGTCGATGCTGGACACTCAGGTTCCATGATTTTGATATGTCGCGAGCGACACATTTTGATTTACATCCTCATACTTCCATGCATACGTTTATAATATTTACATGCATGATGCTTATTGTCATTGGGTGACACGTAGACGATTTCCACATATATATATTGACACTGATGACATTGATCACATAGTTGGATGATATCCATATATTTATAGACTTCATGATATAGTCGACATTGATCATACCTCATACTTATGATATGTTATTACCTGAGGCACTGGCACGAGCACTTGGCACTACACTCATGTATAGATGTTACATTGCCACCTTATCATGCTTCAGACTTATTCATTTGAGATTTATATATATATTGATCGTATTGACCTAGGATTGTGTCATACATACGATTTCTGCTCTGTGATGTTTTCTTTTCACGAGTTGGCAGCTCACCCCCGTTGTGCCACAATTCTTGCAGGTTTTTGCCGTACAGGTTCCATTGCGGGTTTTCTGGCACACTGCTTTCCTTACGGGTGATTTGCTTTGGTGGGTGGGTTCTTTTGCATCAGAACCACCATTGTATATATATTATTCAGTTGTCTCTAGTAATTCCATCAACCAAACTTGTATATTGTTTCAGACTTAGAAAACCAGTTATGTATTATTTCGACCTTAGAGTCGCGCGTTGTAGTATTATGGTTTTCAAGCTGATTTGAGTTTTTCTTTGAGTTTTGATCCTCGCACTTTGGCGTTGTATATTATACTGCTTGAGTGGTTATGACCGTCGATTGACGAAGAGCTAGCTCCCGCTTGGGGATGCCTTTTTATTGTGCATATATATATTATTCATGTTGTACCCCGTTCGGGGCCAGTATTTACAAAGGAAACTCTGCCGAAATTTTCAAAAAAGATATTGAGGATTCAAAATGCATATTCGGTTTACTTATTTTAAAAACCTTGTTTTAAAAACATATTTTTTCACTTCTTAAAACTAGTTTTCCTTATTTACTCCCTAAAAATGGTTTTAGATTTCTGGGCTTTTCGCTTACTTGGATTAGATGGGGTCCTATCGACTTCATATGATTCATGTGCCAGTCACGTGCTATTTTGGGTCGTGACAAAGTTGGTATCAGAGCGCTAGCTTAACCTTGGTTCGAGTCTAAATTTGATTATGCGGAGCCTAGAGCGTTTATATATATACGGAACTTAGGCTTGACCTTACGGAACTTAGACTTAGTCTAGGGGGTATTATACCCGAACTTTCGTCGCGTAGGATCATCCTTGGTTGATGGAGTAGGTAGCTTGAGTAGAGTGATGTACCGTACGTATGTTCCGTGGCATATTTACGATACGCTACTCCGCTTAAGTGTAACGTTTTGAAAATCGTTTCGGTGAAATTTCGAAAAAATCGGTAAAATAAGGGGGTTTTCTGTAAAAAAGTCAAAATGCAAATATCTTTATTATAAAATTAAATATACATATTCTAGCTATGTAATTGCTAGTATTTGGTGTTTATTGAGCCACTGGTGAAATTTCAAATTTTCTGAAAAAAATTATTTTATTATTATTTTAAGCCGTCACTAATACATTTAATTAGGGAAAATTACAAATTGGAATGAGTTGAAATAAATTTTGTGCATCATGATACATTAAATAAAATTTTATCATGTGGTTTTTGAAATGAAATCGTTTCCCAAAACGGTTTAGAAAATATCGAAGAAAAAGGCTTTTTTCGGTGAAATTTAGTGTTAACGGGAGTTGGGGTAATACATTTATCTTTTTTCCTAACCCACACACCCACACCTCACCCTCTCTCCCTCTTCCCATGTGGCCGGCCCCACCATGACACCCCTCCCCCTCTCCCTCTCTCCAATCACTTCTTTTGTCAAAGAAAAGAAAAGAAAAGAGTAGAAAATGATAGAATTAGAGTGGACTTTGACTAGAGTGGACTTTCCCCACCTCACTCTCTCCCCTCCCTCACCCAATCCCCACCAATTCTGGCCAAAATCTGAACCCACAACAGCCCCCAAATTCTTCATCTCATTTTCCATCAAAATCCCCAAAATTTCTATCAAAAATCCACCATTTTTCTCAAAAATTCAAAGCTAATTCTAAATCCAAGCTTTACCCATTATTCTTTAGCTATTCAAGCATGGATCTTGGATCATGAAATCATTGTTGGAGGCTAAGATTTTTGCAAGTTTGATCTCAAGCTTGTGAGGTATAATCATAACCTTATGCTTAAATTGTTATTAGATTACTTCAATCTAGCTATTAGGTGTTAAATTAGGGTTTTAAATTTCAAGTTTGAAATTTAAAGAAAGGGTTTTGAATACTAAGTTAGGGTTTAGGTCATTTGATCATGATCTAATTGTGTGGTTATTATCTAGTGGGCATGCTAAAACAAAGTTAATTACTAGGTTACTAATTGTTTTTTTAAAATTGTTCAAATTATGCTAATTTGCTAACTAGGTTTTTGGAAATTTATTAAATGGTTTAGATTAAAATATGATTAAGGTTTCATGACATTATTAACATTATAAATTTTGGTTTAATACTATAGTATATGCAAAACAAAGCTTAATTGATGAATTGTGAATTTTACTTTAAAAAGTGTTAAAATTGATATGTTTGCAAACTAGAATTTTGGAGTTAATGAAATTTAATGAGATTAAATTATAGGAATGGTTTATATGACTTTGTTATGATATTTAGTGGATATTGTGGCCGCTAGATTCGTTTATATATCGAGTTATGTACTAAAATGGTTAATTTTTGCTTGCTTGATTTTCGGAAAAATGGCTTTTCAAGTGAGTTTGAGGTTTTTGTGAATTGCAACCTAATTCATATTATAATTAGTGTTTGGGAATGCGTAAATGGGTGTGTTTGGGTTTTTCTCGATGGTTTGACGTTTGTAGATCGACATCGAGGGTTGCTTTAGCTATTCTTGCATGCGTAGCCGATAGGTTTTGACCTCTGCGTGCTACGCGTGCCGAATTGGTTTTCATATACCGTATCGATTTTGGATTTGGTTTTTATGCGATACGATACGTTGTGATATGTAGGTACCCCCATGTGGACTTCGAGATGACAAGCAAGCGCGTGGCGACGTCGGCACCGACGAGCGAGGACCAGGTGAGTAGATTTATATCTACGGAGAGAAGTCGGGTGGATGGCGTATAGCACCCCCGCAGTCCGTGGTGGTGTATACGGATGCGTATACACACCAACAATTATTATATGTTATTTGGGATTAATAACGATATTTAGGATGGATATTGGTGTGTTGGATTATTTTAGTGTTGCGAACCCTAGAATAGTGTTGCACTACACATACACACATACTTACTTGCATACATCCCTATTTATATGTGCTCATGGGATTCTTTATAGTTATGTGTTTACATGGGTATAGGACTATGTGTTCACATACGAATTTGAGGATGATACTTGGGTCTGAGATGAGTCGATGAGATTTGTTTTGGGTTGTGAATTCGGTGATATGGCAGGATTCGTATTTGAGATACGACATGACGTTGTAGCGGGTCCTTGACGTAGTGTTTCACACACGTCCTTGCATACTTAGGCGGTATCAGTATTGTACTAGACGTAGATCAGTACCCCGATCATGATATTTGATAAAGAGGATACCAAGTGAATAGTATGATGAATGTGATATTGACCCGTACCCAGATTTGGGATGCCGTACGACGGATTTACGTACGAGCTATATTGATGATTGATCCGCACTCTTGACTTGGGATGTCTGATTTTAGATATGGTATCGGATATGATATTATTGAGGCGGGATCACCGACTAATATATATACAGGTATGTATATGTATCGACTCAGATGTTAGGCGGTTTCCTTACCTGTAGTCCAGCTTGTTAGCTTAGCCCTTTAGTTTAGTTTAGTTGTTAGATTAGAGTCGATTCTTACCTATTTCAAAAACTAACGAATCATGGGTATTTTAAAAGACAGCCCAAGAGATCCTACGGATATTTCAAAAGACGTATCTTTTCATAAAAACACCGTAGCCCCTATTTTCAAAACCCCATGATTCGTGTTATTTCAAAAGGCACCATTTGTAGGACTTATATTAGATTAATGCAGATTAGTTATAGTTGCATCTAGTATTCAGCTTCCGCTCATTATTGTGGTTCGCTTCGCATCGCATGCTTATATTATGTTTCATACTCCATTATTGATATGCTGTTAGGACACCAGCACCATTACCGATGATGCGTATGTACCACGTACACTTACTTGCCGGCTCACACACATCTTCATCGGTAATTGCCATGTCACGAACACTTTAGAAAATACTATTTCATTTGACATAGGTTGTTAGCTTATAGTTTAGACATGATATTAGTGTACTTGCATTATATGCTAGTTGACATTGTAGTTATTGCCTACTACTTCATGCATGTTATTATTCACTGTTGTGTCGCATTCATGGATTCTCATCCCTATATTCACTGTTTACATACTATTGATGACTTGGATTCGGATTTCATGAGATTTCTTGGATTTGGAGGAAAACCGCAAAAAAAAACATAAATAAACATTTTCTCTCTTTTAAAATAAAAAATGCGGTTTTCCCATGATGTCTGAGTCGTCCACCATGAGTTTGCTGATGGATTTCGAGACCCGATTCGAGGAGTGGAGGAACCGTTTCGGGTACATGGTGGGCCCGGTGCGGTACCCCGGGGCAAGAGGAATGTGTTGTTGACGTTGAGCCCGGCAGGGGAGCACTACCGACCGGTGATTGTTAGTTGTATGTATGCCCTAGAGGCCAGTATTGTACAGATTATGTATATTATATTGGATGCTTGGACATATATAGAGATGACTTTCTTGCTCGACATGATAGTATGCTATCTGGTTGCTATTTATCTTAACATGTACACTAGTCTCTTTATACTGTCTTATAGTTACAAGTTGGTAAAGCCCTTAGGATTTGTACTTGACTACCTGGACTATGATGCAGATCATACTAGTGGGGACATGGTAGTCCATAAGTACATCCTTCAAGGTCCCTAGTCGTGGGTGTATCGAGACGGGGCATCGATATACCAGAGTAGACTAGCGTATATGCTTCTCGACCCATGTGATGGGCGATGGATGATCCCATATCCATTGGTGTTTGACATCAGAGATGGTATACGGGTGCTCAGTGTAGACTGGGTACACTGGACGGTCTCGCCGAGAACTCCCAGATGGTATTATACCTCACGTCAGATGGCAGTTCTCAGGTGACACTTGTACAGGTTAGTCTGTAGACCCGAGATCGTCATAGAGTCTTGTGTGATTCCCACTGTGCTTTGATCTCCACCTTACCACGTCCATGAGGGCGTGCAAAACGGTGGTCTTTGGGTACAGTCCCGAGTCACATGGAGGCAATGAGCGATAGGAGGGGTTTCGTCTCTCCCGGTATTGGGAGTTGATGTTGCGCTGTGCTCGATTGGCCGTAGCAGGGAAGTCCCTGGCCAGGGCTGATCAGAGATTTACTGGTAAGTGTTACCAGTAGTTTCTCGACCCGTTACGAGCCTCACATCGGCACGACTTATCGGGTTATTGGGGTCTGACGTATACCACCCCTAGACTTGATATGCGACGTATCTGACGAAGAGACTTGACTGTATGGTAAGTGTTACTGGTCGGATTCGCAGGAGTGTGAGCGGGCTAGCTCGTCGATCTTCTGATCGCTCAATACCCGGGTGGCCGTTACGTTTAGCAGACCGCTTGCGGCTTGTGGGTGCTTGATATGATCATCATCTGCTACCGGCGTATTGACGAGTCTTTAGAGTCCTACACAGAGGTTTCCTGGCTCAAGCGAAACGAAATAGGAGCGCATATGAGATATGTGCAGGACAGAGAATAATGCGTGTATGTGATACCGCATTTCATTCTCGCGATATATGTTTCGAATGGTTATATTCGATATGACCTAATTATCGAATCATTGATTCGATAAATCGATACATTGGATTCTAGTCGGTTATGTGCGACATGACCGGATCATTGAATCAAATGTTGATTTAATGATTTAATGCATAATTATATATTTGATATATTGCATTGCATTAACTAGTATTGGTTCACTTTAAACGGATTTTTCTCACTTGATTTGCACATTGTATATGTGATATGCTTTTGTGCACTTTTTTGTATCATGTTTGATGATACTTGATCATTTCGTTAAGTGTATAGAATTAATCCATGGTTAATATGATAATTAGGGTTTTGTATATTCATTTATTTATTTATTTGTTTATTTATTTATTTGAAATGGATTATGATGAGAATGGTGGCTCTTTTTGTTTTAAGTTGAAGCTTCATGAAGCTTTGACTTTGCTAACCATCCTTATCTTCATGCTTAACCCTAACCCATCTAAAGTGACCATGGTTAATTCTCTACACTTAACCCTAGTTCAAGTTATGATAAGTATTTGATTTAAAATTTATTTTATCACAAGACTTATCATATTCTTTTCTTGAGCTCATCTTCTTCTTCTTCTTCAAGCTTGCTACAAAAAATGGCAACTTGAGTTAAAGTGAGATAAATCCAATTCTAAAGTGAACCCACCTCCTATTTCTTCACCCTCTACCTCTTGCCAAGTTGTTTTGGGTGTTTACTTCACAAGTTTCACAAGTTTGTGAAGTCGGAGCTTGAGTTTGTGCAACCTCGACGTAGATCGTCTTTGACACAAAGCCGACGACCTATTCCGCACGTTTCTCCGATGAAGCCGTCACGAGAGTCCAAGCTTCAAGATGGACAGCGAGAAGACTTCGTTGCGGAGCCGTGGAGGTGGATATCTGGATCTACAAAGGTTGTAATTTCCGTATCCCAGTAGTTAACTGTTAACTAGCTTTTAGTTTCGCCTAGAATTCTAGCAAACGATCCGTAGTCGGGTCTCTCGGCACAGTTAAAATTTTAATATGGCATGTTCGATGCCTTGTGTGACCTCATTAGGGTGCCTAGGAACCCTACAGTGGTATCAGAGCCTAGCTAGAGCCTTAGGCGAAGTCTAGACGGAGTTTGAAGTCCGAACGAACCCGAAAACCCATTACAAACATGCTCTCTGTACTTTTTCCAAAAACGTGGATTTTTCCATATTAAAAATTGCCAAAAAATTCAGCAGGAAATATAATGAGTTACTGTGAAACACGTGCTGATAACTCCCCAACCCAAGCGCGGATCCGCGGCCTCCACTATACAAAACGCGGCTCTTCCGCGGCCAGTGTATTGATTTACAGCACGTGGCTTGCACAGTAATTCATGTAGTGTAGTGCTGAGTCTTCTGGAAATAATTAGTATTTTTTCCAGAGTTGATTTTTTCTGGGTTGTTTTGGGATTTCATGGACTCGATCGGATTATCAAATTTTTGTCTATTTGGCTTTCCGGATAAATTTTAGAATATGTTAAAAAGTTCGACCGGATATAAATACCCAATTTTTCCCCTGTCGGGAAATTTCCAAGTGTTGGATTTTTCCGTAGTTTAACGACGTTCTAAGTAGTGCAAGTAACGCGATGGTCCCTCTAGAAGACACAAACCTTAACTCGATTATGTGACCGTCTTGAACTGCCCTTTGAACCTTCGGGTTTGGGGCAGTATGGCGTGCCACATGTGAGGCGTTGGCTTGACCCTTCTACGGCTGGACCGTTGGTACTGAGGTACGAACTGAATGTTGTTAGACTTATTTCATGTATTGGGAAAACTTGGGTGTTCGATTGTTCGATCGGAAAGTTTAACATTTTCTGTTTATCTGGAATGTGATACAATAATTGGAATTCACAAGTAGTTATGAGATAACTGAATGAATGTTATAAATCTAGCAATTTAGTCCCATATGATATTGAAAAGAGTTTTCGATAATGAGACTAAAATGCGGGATTTATATCTGATTAGGCATGTGATGTCTAAAGCCGTTGCGGATTCCAATTGTTGTAGTTTTACACTTTCTTTTCTGTGACCGTAAGTGTAGTATGTTCATATCGCCGGTTTCGTTGCTATACGTCAACGATAATTGGGGTATGCATACTTACTTACGTTGATGACATGTGATGTTATTTGTTGCTGGATATGTTATATTGGATCGTCGTATTCGAATAGCCGGGGGGTTTTATGTGAGATGAGTGTTTTTCATTTTCATTCATGTAAAAACTTGTATGTAATATTCTTTTATTTGGGGCGCTTCCAGGTAGCGGAAGTTGTCACCCGTTGTATATTATTTACTTTTCCGCATTAGGATAGACCCAAGGAGGGGAGCACAAGTAACCGGGTTCTGGGGTCCAGTGGGAGACCAACTCGAGGAGTCGAGTCCGGGTCTCCTAACCCTAGAATTGGCAGGGTTGCTTGCCGCTCTCGTAGGGGTCTAGGGGTGTGGGATTGGCTATTCATCACGACCGTGGAATCCGTGTTTTATACTGGCTCGTATTGAAAACACGGACGTCCTAGTATATCCAATATTTCATATGTTGATTCTGCTGCGATATCTGTGATGTGATTCTGTGATGGATATAGTATATAGTATATATGATATATTATATAGACGTTACTTATGTTTTTCACCCGCGCTAGCCCTGCCCTGCTCTGTCGTTAGTTACCTAACCTAACGATGCACGAGGGGACATCGAGGCGAATGCGGATGGCATAAGTGTACGTCATATCTATCTGTGATGTTTAGGTATTTAAATGATGGGACTTCATTAATGTGATTAATGAAAGATAAGAAACCTAAGATGTTGTAGAATCGAATTTAAAATAAAACAGGTAGCTACAGTTCTTGCTTTGCACAGCGGTATATATGATATACCCCGCACCTTATTCGATGCGGAAAGGACCGAGATCCCTTCACCGGGAGTGACTCCTTTAGCAATAACTGGCAGATGCTACACACTCGGTTTGGTTTTGATTGCTTTTAAGAGTTTTTGCTTTGCACAGTGATATATATGATATATCCCGCACCTCATTCGATGAGGAAAGGACCGAGATCCCTTCGCCGGGAGTGACTCCTTTAGCAAAACTAGAAAAGCCTCAAAATCACTCCATTTCAAAACTTCATTTGATTCTACAACGATATCAAGTTCATTACGCTCATGGTTTTATGAAAACCTGCGTAGCCCTCCGTCATTTCAGATAAAGACTATTTAGTATTCGTGCTGCGTTTGTTGACCTCTGTCAAGGCGTAGTGTGCGGTAGCTAACTAGTAATTATCTGCAAAGCATGTGATGTGATTGGATTAGGGTAGTCGTACGACCTTGTTGACCTCTGTCAAGGGTCGTGCGGGTGGGTTTGATTCAATCGAGAAATGACGGGTTGAACTTGACTAGTGCACTATGATTTGTTGACCTCTGTCAAGGTCATGGTACACTAGGGGCAAAATATTATCGGGAATTTCAAGTGTTGAAATTTGCAATGAGATTGCATACCTTCTATGAGATAGTTGGATCCCGATACCCACTGCGAGTAAGAGTTACTCCTGGAAGAGTTTTACACATTGCAATTAGCCGATCAAGTAGGTGTCTAGAAAGGTGTCAACGAGGTTACGCCTCTGGGAAAACGAGGTTTACATTAATTAGGTTCGTGCGAAAGCACGGGGGACCTCCCTCAAAGTACCGACACTGGCCTGGCTGAAAGATTGGCGAACTTGTAGTGTGTAATTAATCCCGGCTAGTCTTTCCTTTTAGGGTTTGAAGGAAGATTTGATAAAAAGCAGTGGGAGCCATCCTGATTAGATAAGATAATAACCAATCTGATCTTGCACGAGCATACGCTAAAGTATTTTCTTCTCTCTCTCTCTCCAGGTAGCGACCATTTCATGCCCTAATAAAGATAATAATATGGATGTATTGACCGAACCCGCATGTTATACTGTGCTGGGGAACGTTGGTTCCGTTCTTTCTTATAAGAGTTATAGGAATGAACAGGAAATAGGGGAATACCAGGATTCCCATGCCACCCGAATGAAGAAAGTACATGTTGATGCATTTTCTTCGGGTGTGTTCGTTACTGAGAACTGTTTCTCTATTTGCTCTACGTCCTGGGTATTGGATACCGGGTCGGGATCCCATATATGTAATCAGTTACATGGGCTAAGGAAAGGTAGAGAACTTGGAGAAGGTGATAAAGACATTAGAGTTGGAAATGGTGCAATTGTTGCAGCTAAGACTGTCGGGGAATATCACCTTGTATTACCAACTGGTAATACATTGGTTCTGAACGAATGCTATTACATGCCGAACCTGATATGCAACATTATATCAGTTTCTTTATTAAGTAAAGAGGGATATAATTTTGTATTACAGGACAATGTTATGAACATTTTCCATAACCAAAAGTTGGTTGGATCAGGCACGTTGTGCAATGGCATTTATGTTCTAAACCAATCAACAGTCCTCAGCATAACAAACACACACAAGAGGAAGAGTTCTGAACTCAACGAATCCTTCTTGTGGCATTGTAGACTGGGTCACATCAATGCGACACGACTGGCTAAGTTGCATAAGGATGGATATTTAAATCCGTTTGAATTTTCATCCTATGACACTTGCCAGTCATGTCTCAAAGGCAAGATGACCAAGACTCCGTTTACGGGACACGGAGAAAGAGCTACCGAACTCTTGGGACTAATACATAGTGATGTATGCGGTCCCATGTCTACACATGCCAGGGATGGTTCTTCGTACTTCATTACATTCACTGACGATCTCTCAAGATACGGACATGTGTACTTGATAAGACACAAGTCTGAAACTTTTGAGAAATTCAGAGAATATAAACAAGAAGTAGAGAAACAAACCGGAAAAAGTATTAAAATCCTTCGATCTGATCGAGGAGGTGAATACTTGAGCAATGAATTCCTGGACTTCCTAAAAGAGAATGGGATTCTCTCTCAGCTTACTCCTCCTTAGACACCACAGCACAACGGTGTATCGGAGCGGAGGAATCGCACCCTATTAGATATGGTGCGCTCTATGATGAGTACAGCTGAGTTACCTATTTCCTTCTGGGGGTATGCGCTTGAGTCAGCGGCGTACCTATTGAATCAAGTTCCAACTAAATCTGTACCTACCACACCATATGAGATATGGAGTGGGAAGAGACCATGTCTTAAACGAGTTAAGATATGGGGTTGTCTGGCCTATGTCAAAAGGCAAAATCCAGATAAACTCGAGGCACGGTCAGTTCTATGTAAGTTTGTGGGATATCCTAAACATTCAAATGGATATCTCTTCTACCACAGTGAACAACAAAAAGTGTTTATTGCTCAACATGCCACCTTTTTAGAAAAGGAATTTCTTGCAAAAGAGATTAGTGGCTCTGAGGTAGAACTGGAAGAAGTTCCAGAAACACAAACTATAACTGAAGATTTAGTGGAACCAGAAGATTCGGTAGTACCCGACAAACCTCAGCCTCTCCGCCGATCTGGTAGGGTTTCTCGTCCACCTGAGAGATACTACGGTTTTCTCATTGATGGTGGCAGTGAGGATTGCATCATGGAGGATGATGACCCAACTAGCTTCGAGTAGGCCATCACTAGTGGGGACTCAGTGAAATGGCTGGATGCTATGCGGTCCGAGATGGATTCCATGTACACCAACAAAGTATGGACTTTAGAAGTTGCTCCTGAAGGGGTAAAACCCATTGGGAGCAAGTGGATCTTCAAGAAGAAACTTGGTGTAGATGGGAAAGTAGAGACTTTCAAAGCTAGACTTGTAGCAAAGGGTTTTTGTCAAAGACCAGGTGTGGACTATGACGAGACCTTTTCTCCAGTGGCTATGCTTAAATCCATCCGAATCATGCTTGCCATTGCTGCCTTTCATGACTACGAAATCTGGCAAATGGATGTTAAGACCGCCTTTCTAAATGGTGATTTAGAAGAGTGCGTGTACATGACTCAGCCAGAGGGCTTCGTAGACAGTGGGAGCAGCGGGAAGGTGTGCAAGCTGCTTAAATCCATTTATGGAT
Organism: Agapanthus africanus; assembly: GCA_030015575.1. NCBI lineage: Eukaryota > Viridiplantae > Streptophyta > Magnoliopsida > Asparagales > Amaryllidaceae > Agapanthus > Agapanthus africanus. The sequence goes on from JASDDO010000018.1 coordinate 367,628,320, forward strand.
TAAAGCAAGCATCGCGGAGTTGGAACATCTGCTTTGACGTCGTTATCAAAGAGTTTGATTTCGTCAAAAATCCAGATGAACCTTGTATCTACAAGAAGGTGGCAGAGAGTAAGGTTGTCTTCCTCGTATTGTACGTGGACGACATACTCTTGATAGGAAATGATATTCCTATGCTGCAATCGGTCAAGCTCTTCTTATCACAAAGATTCTCAATGAAAGATCTTGGTGATGCCTCCTGCATATTGGGAATCAGGATCTATAGAGATAGATCCAAACGGATTTTGGGATTGTCCCAATCCAGGTACATTGACACCATACTAAAGAGGTTTAGTATGGAAGAGTCCAAGCGTGGGAACATGCCCACGATCTCTGGAGTCACTCTCTCCAAAGAGATGTCTCCCAAGACTGATTTGGAGAGAGCTCGCATGCAAGGGATACCCTATGCTTCGGCAGTAGGCTCTATCATGTATGCGATGCTATGTACCAGACCCGATGTAGCATACTCACTAAGTGTAGTGAGCAGGTATCAAGCTGATCCTGGAGAGAGTCACTGGACAGCTGTGAAGAGCATTCTCAAGTACTTGCGAAGGACTAGAGATATGTTCTTGGTGTATGGTAACGGAGAACTCCAAGTGGAGTCCTTTACCGATTCGAGCTTCCAGAGTGATAAGGACGACTCTAAGTCGCAGTCGGGCTTTGTCTTTACCCTTTACGGAGGGACGGTTAGCTGGAAGAGTTCCAAGCAGGAAACCGTGGCAGACTCGACGATGGAGGCTGAATACATCGCTGCCAACGATGCTGCTAAAGAAGCTGTCTGGATCAAGAAGTTCATTTCTGAACTTGAAGTGGTTCCATCCATTGAGCATCCAATACCTTTGTATTGCGATAACAATGGAGCGGTGGCTTTGGCCAAGGAACCCAGGTCCCATCAGCGGTCCAGGCATATTCTGAGGCGGTATCACCTGATCCGGGAGATAGTTGATCGCCGGGAGATCGAGGTCAGGAGAGTTGACACGAAGAACAACACGGCGGATCCACTCACGAAGGCCATTACCCAGATACAGTTTGAGAGACTCTTCGGGATGCTCGGTATGAGATACTACAGCAGCTGGCCCTAGTGCAAGTGGGAGATTGTTAGTTGTATGTATGCCCTAGAGGCCAGTATTGTACAGATTATGTATATTATATTGGATGCTTGGACATATATAGAGATGACTTTCTTGCTCGACATGATAGTATGCTATCTGGTTGCTATTTATCTTAACATGTACACTAGTCTCTTTATACTGTCTTATAGTTACATGTTGGTAAAGCCCTTAGGATTTGTACTTGACTACCTGGACTATGATGCAGATCATACTAGTGGGGACATGGTAGTCCATAAGTACATCCTTCAAGGTCCCTAGTCGTGGGTTTATCGAGACGGGGCATCGATATACCAGAGTAGACTAGCGTATATGCTTCTCGACCCATGTGATGGGCGATGGATGATCCCATATCCATTGGTGTTTGACATCAGAGATGGTATACGGGTGCTCAGTGTAGACTGGGTACACTGGACGGTCTCGCCGAGAACTCCCAGATGGTATTATACCTCACGTCAGATGGCAGTTCTCAGGTGACACTTGTACAGGTTAGTCTGTAGACCCGAGATCGTCATAGAGTCTTGTGTGATTCCCACTGTGCTTTGATCTCCACCTTACCACGTCCATGAGGGCGTGCAAAACGGTGGTCTTTGGGTACAGTCCCGAGTCACATGGAGGCAATGAGCGATAGGAGGGGTTTCGTCTCTCCCGGTATTGGGAGTTGATGTTGCGCTGTGCTCGATTGGCCGTAGCAGGGAAGTCCCTGGCCAGGGCTGATCAGAGATTTACTGGTAAGTGTTACCAGTAGTTTCTCGACCAGTTACGAGCCTCACATCGGCACGACTTATCGGGTTATTGGGGTCTGACGTATACCACCCCTAGACTTGATATGCGACGTATCTGACGAAGAGACTTGACTGTATGGTAAGTGTTACTGGTCGGATTCGCAGGAGTGTGAGCGGGCTAGCTCGTCGATCTTCTGATCGCTCAATACCCGGGTGGTCGTTACGTTTAGCAGATCGCTTGCGGCTTGTGGGTGCTTGATATGATCATCATCTGCTACCGGCGTATTGACGAGTCTTCAGAGTCCTACACAGAGGTTTCCTGGCTCAAGCGAAACGAAATAGGAGCGCATATGAGATATGTGCAGGACAGAGAATAATGCGTGTATGTGATACCGCATTTCATTCTCGCGATATATGTTTCGAATGGTTATATTCGATATGACCTAGTTATCGAATCATTGATTCGATAAATCGATACATTGGATTCTAGTCGGTTATGTGCGACATGACCGGATCATTGAATCAAATGTTGATTTAATGATTTAATGCATAATTATATATTTGATATATTGCATTGCATTAACTAGTATTGGTTCACTTTAAACGGATTTTTCTCACTTGATTTGCACATTGTATATGTGATATGCTTTTGTGCACTTTTTTGTATCATGTTTGATGATACTTGATCATTTCGTTAAGTGTATAGAATTAATCCATGGTTAATATGATAATTAGGGTTTTGTATATTCATTTATTTATTTATTTGTTTATTTATTTATTTGAAATGGATTATGATGAGAATGGTGGCTCTTTTTGTTTTAAGTTGAAGCTTTATGAAGCTTTGACTTTGCTAACCATCCTTATCTTCATGCTTAACCCTAACCCATCTAAAGTGACCATGGTTAATTCTCTACACTTAACCCTAGTTCAAGTTATGATAAGTATTTGATTTAAAATTTATTTTATCACAAGACTTATCATATTCTTTTCTTGAGCTCATCTTCTTCTTCTTCTTCAAGCTTGCTACAAAAAATGGCAACTTGAGTTAAAGTGAGATAAATCCAATACTAAAGTGAACCCACCTCCTATTTCTTCACCCTCTACCTCTTGCCAAGTTGTTTTGGGTGTTTACTTCACAAGTTTCACAAGTTTGTGAAGTCGGAGCTTGAGTTTGTGCAACCTCGACGTAGATCGTCTTTGACACAAAGCCGACGACCTATTCCGCACGTTTCTCCGATGAAGCCGTCACGAGAGTCCAAGCTTCAAGATGGACAGCGAGAAGACTTCGTTGCGGAGCCGTGGAGGTGGATATCCGGATCTACAAAGGTTGTAATTTCCGTATCCCAGTAGTTAACTGTTAACTAGCTTTTAGTTTCGTCTAGAATTCTAGCAAACGATCCGTAGTCGGGTCTCTCGGCACCGTTAAAATTTTAATATGGCATGTTCGATGCCTTGTGTGACCTCATTAGGGTGCCTAGGAACCCTACAGTGATATTACCCGACGCGTCGGATATCCGGAGGATACTGTCGTGGTCTTGAGATAGATGGTAGGGGCCGGTCTGGATTGACGGCGCCCTAGATATTGTGATTGAGATTTTGAGATATTGAGGTACAGAGATTGTGATACAGGGATATCGAGATATTTGGACACTTGTTTTGTGTCGATGCTGGGCACTGTTTTATGCTGATTTCATTTATGGTACCTCACTTTTAGAATACAGAAATCTCACTGATTTATGAAAGCAGTTTTCTTCAGTACATGCATTCTGTTTCATGCATTCATACATTGCTACCAGAGGCACTGACACGGCACATGGATTTACACTTGGGTTAGATATTTGCCCTAACCATTGTTATGGGTTGCTGGTTATTTATTTGAGGATATATTATGATCTTTGACCTAGGATTGCGTTATTTATGCGATTTCTGTGCGTAGATGTTTTTCTACTCACGAGTTGGCAACTCACCCCCGTTGTGCCCCAGTTTCTTGCAGGTTTGCCGTACAGGGTTCTTTACGGCTCTGCGGGCATAGTTTCGTTCGGGTGATTTGCTAGTAGGTGGGTTTACTTGTATCGTACCCCCATTATATATCTTGTATATCATTATTCTGTTGTATCTAGAAGTTCCATCAACAAAACATATATTTATTTTGAGATAGAGACCAGTGATGTTATTCTTTCGACCTTAGAGTCGCGCGTTGTATTTCTGTGGATTTCTTGTTTTTTTGAGTTTCCTTTTGAGTTTTGATCCTCGCCCTTGGCGTTGTATATTATATTGCTTGTGTGGTTATGAACGTCGATTGACGAAGAGCTAGCTCCCGCTTGGGGATGCGTTTTTATTGATTTCGTATACTATTCATGTTGTATCCCGTTTGGGAGCCAGTATTTACAAAGGAGACTCTGCCGAAATTTTCAGGAAATTTTTGATGTTTTAAAAAAAAACCGCATAATTCGGCTTATGCTATTGAAACTACTTGCTTTAAGTTGGTTTTTCCTGCACTCTACATCTTTTCTTGGTTTGGATTTCTGGGTTTTCGGTTTACTTAGATTACGTACGCCTTGAGACGTTCGTAGTTTAAGTGTCGGTCATGTTCCGTACTTTCGGGTCGTGACATTAAGAGACCTTAGGATGTACATTTCCTTGCACAGTATTATATTCATTCCTATGATCAATCCTCATCGATGCTAGTTATGATTTTGCTGCTACTATTACACGGGCAGAGAGAGCTACGGCTAGAGTTGCGTCAGCATGAGCTCGTCATAGACGAGGACTGACCAGGGCGTGATTCCAGAGACATACGATTGCATAGAGAGGCGACGTTTTAGTGTGTTTTCGTGCCATGAGCGTTCGACAGATCGCTTTTACGAGATTTCCCGGATGTGCTGATCGGCACCAGAGGATCAGGCTACTGCTAGAGGCCAGCCAGGATGTGATGACCATTGATATGCCGCTTACTCAGGATGATTGAGGCGCTGTTTAGTGTACAGACAAATGAGCGAGTTGCTACTGCAAATGATGAGATATTGCCCAGATGATTGGAGCTACTGCAGCATGAGTATATACTTAGAGATATGATGGAAGGTCGCTAGTCACCCAAGGATGAAGGACTAGGACATGTGGTTCGTTCGCTTACCCCGATGCGAGGTCATCAGATAGATTGATTCCAGCTAGAGACGACTTCACGCAGATTCATTGAGAGTCGATAGAGACGATCGAATGTTAGAAACCCATATTCCAAGTTTAAAGTATTCCGAACGACATGCAAGCGATTCTATGGACCCTCTAGAAGAATGAAACCCTAACTCGACATAATGACCGTGTGAAAGCCTTTGAACCTTAGGGTTTGCGGCAGTTCCGCGGCGCCATTAGTGAGGCTTGGGTTTGCCCTTCTACGGCTGGACCGCCGACGCTGTGGTATGTACTCGATACTATTAAACTGTGCCCAAGATATTGAGCTCTTGGGGGATTATAAGGTTTTAACGAATCGATCGGATGGTTCGACATCTTTCGGATATCATGTGATGGGATACACTGCTTGGGAGACTCCAGATACGAGTATAGCCATTGGAGCGCAGTCCATGCAGCCACGAGAAGACGAGTCCGAATCAGTCGACATTGGAACAAAGTGGAGTAAGGAGTTCGCACGAGATTTCGACGAGATGACGCTCCACTCCGCTGACATCAGAGATGCGATACGCATGCAGAGGCATTGGGATGCGACCAGTTTCCGAGGAAATGTTGTACTGAGGACGCAGATGATCAGAGAAGTGCCAGAATAGAATCGACCCCGTTAACACACTTGACGGGGCCGATGAGCCGATAAATTGCGAGATTGGTAACCCGCAGAGAAGATAAGGACCTAGAGACAGAGGACGCCAGACCGTGAGCAAGAGGCAAGTACATATCTTGCGCTGCTAGCATTGGATGCACTGGCACCTTCCCGACTTTGAAGGAGGATATACCGACGACGGTATTTATGAATTGTGATTTTGTGATTCGATTATCACGTATCCGTCACCTTAGATTTCGGTATTTTGGGAGATCTGTTCGCATGATTTGGTCTTGATGGCTGAGTTCCATGATTTCTGTTTTCGTGGACCATGGTTGCACCTACTGGGTATTGATATTTTGCGCATAGTTATTACGCTTGAGGTATTGATTGTGATTTCATGCCTATTTTATGCCGGTGATTTGATTTACGCTTTCAGCATAGTTTTCATGCACTTTTAGTGTTTTGATTTGATTTGTGCACGCTAATGCACATGATTGTGAGCTTATACACCGCAGTATACCTGATTTGGATTGAGCCGTATAGTATACCGTCGATTTTGATTCTGATATTGAGATTGATTTCTTGTACTCCGTGCATTTGATTTGGATTTTCGCGCGTGTTGAGCGCATGTTTTTGGGATACGATTTTGGTGCACACCAGATGCACTAAATCGGGATTCCTTGTGCATGTCAGATGCACTTGATTTTGCTGTCAGGCACGCCCGTTGCCCTTGGCAGATATTTCGTGCACACCCGTTGCACCTAGATGATGTTTATGTGCACATGTATGGCACATATATGGATTTTGATTTCCGTGCACACCAGACGCACAGGGTATTCTTGTTAGTTATATGTATGCCCTAGAGGCCATTGCTATACATAGGATGTATATTGTAGTGGATGCTGGGACATATATAGGGAGGACTTTCTTGCTCGACATGATAGTATGCTATCTGGTTGATCTTTACCTTAACGTGTATATTGATTGTCTTTCTGTTACATGTTGGTAAAGCCCTTAGGATGTGTACTTGACTACCTGGACTATGATGCGGATCATACTAGTGGGGACATGGTAGTCCATAAGTACATCCTTCAAAGTCCCTAGTCGTGGGTATATCGAGACGGGGCATCGATATACCAGAGTAGACTAGCGTATACCTTCTCGACCCATACAGATGGGCGATGGATGATCCCATATCCATTGGTGTTTGACATCAGAGAGGATATACGGGTGCTCAGTGAAGACTGGGTACACTGGACGGACTCGCCGAGAACTCCTAGATGGTATTATACCTTACGTCAGATGGCAGTTCTCTGGTGACACTGGTACAGAGTAGTCTGTTGTCCCGAGATCGTTATAGAGTCTTGTGTGGTTCCCACTGTGCTTTGATTTCCACCTTACCACGTCCAAGAGGGCATGCAAAACGGTGGTTTTTGGGTACAGTCCCGAGTCACATGGAGGCAATGAGCGATAGGAGGGGATTCGTCTCTCCCGGTATAGGGAGTTGATGTTGCGCTGTGTTCGATTGGCTATAACCAGAAATCCCTGGCCAGGGTTGCTGAGATTTACTGGTAAGTGTTACCAGTAGTTTCTCGAACTGCTATAGACCTCATATCGACACGACTTATCGAGCTATTGGGGTCTGACGTTTACCACCCCTAGGCGAGATATGCGACATATCAGACGACGAGACCGGACTGTACGGTAAGTGTTACTGGTTGGATTCACAGGAGTGTGAGCGGGCTTGCTCGTCGATCTTCTGATCGCTCAATACCCGGGTGGCCGTTACGTTTAGCAGACCGCTTGCGGCTTGTGGGTGTTTGATATGATCATCATCTGCTGCCGGCGTATTGACGAGTCTTTAGAGTCCTACACAGAGGTTTCCTGGCTCAAGCGAAACGAAATAGGAGCGCATATGAGATATGTGCGGGACCAAGAATAATGCGTGTATGTGATACTGTATTCCATTCTCGCGATGAATGTATCGATTGGTTGTATGCGATATAACCTAGTTATCGAATCGAGGATTGATTCGATAAGCCGATACATTGAATATTAGTCGGTCATATGCGATATGACCGGATCGTTAAATCAAGTGTTGATTTAATGATTTAATGTATAATTATATATTTGATATATTACTTTGCATTAACTAGTATTGGTTCACTTTAAATGGATTTTCTCACTTGAATTGTGCAAGTTGTATATGTGATATACTTTTGTGCACATGATTGTATCATGTTTGATGATACATGCTTTTTTGGTTAAGTGTAAAGAATTAAACCATGGTTAAGTTGTTGATTAGGGTTTTACTTATTCATTTATCTTATTTATTTATTCATTTTGAATAAATTGAAAGATAAATAAATGGTGGCTTGATTTGTTTTTAGTTGAGGCTTCATGAAGCTTTGACTAAATGACCTTTTTGTTCTCATCCTTAACCCTAACCATTTAAACTAACCCTAGTCTATTCTCTACACTTAACTAAGGTTAGAATATGATAAGAATCAATTCTTTTTCAATTATGTTTTAACACTTATCATATTCTTTCTTCATCTTCTTCTTCTTCTTCAAGAAGAAAAAGCTAGCTACCATCAATGGCAACTAGTGAAAATGAGTGAGAAATCCAATTCTAAAGTGAACCCACCTCCTATTTCTTCATCCTCTACCTCTTGCCAAGTAGTATAGGGTGTTTTCTTCACAAGTTTCATGACTTGGTGAAGTGGGAGCTTGATCTTGCGATGCCTCGACGTAGATCATCTTCGGCATCGTAGTCGATGACCTAGCCCGCCCATTTCTCCGATGAAGCCGACGCTAGAGCCCGGGATTTGATTTGGACAGCGAGGAGACTTCATCGCGGAGCTATGGAGGTGGAGCACCGGATCTACAAAGGTTATATTTCCGTTCTTTTAGTTAAGTAGTTAACTAGTTGCTTGTTTCGCCTAAATATCTAGTTAACGATCCGTATTAGGGTTTCTCGGCACTTGTAATTTTTGAAATTGGCATGGTTGATACCTTGTGAGACCTCATTAGTGTGCCTAGGAACCCTACAATTCTTATATATATTTTTGGGATTTTTTCCTTATGGACCAGTACGTTTTTATGATATTTGCTATTTGTTTTCGTACTGAGCAGGACTAGTCAGAGGACAGTGCCTGGTTATACTTTTCATGCATTGGTAGTTATCGAAAAGATTTCCAAAAAGAGAGCTATAGTCTCAGTATTTACCTACGTGTCTGATATGACACGAAACGTTTAAAACAAGGAAACTTTTCTAAGTTGTTTTCAAAACGGCGGAACGTACATATTAAACAAAAGATTTATACGTATATGGTTATTTTTTTATAATAGAAGTCCGCCACTGTGCAGTGTTATGCGCATCGCACAGCGACTTAAAAAGATTTGGCACGCATTTACTTCAGCTATTTACATGTATAGATTTGATGTCTACATGTATAGTTCTGATTTATATCATATTGGTTTTATTTTGGATTTGACATTTGTGTCTTTACCATGACTCCGATGATTGCGGGATGCTTGACGAAGATTTGATTTTGAGTTATCTGCTCATTGTTCATGCGCATGCATTGCGCTATGATTCGTTTTATGTATTGATGATTTCGGAGCCCCGACGACTCGGACTTTCTATTGAAATGTTTTAGTATTTAAGGGGTTTAAATTTAAATTCGGGGACCGAATTTCTTTAAGGGGGGAAGATTGTAACATTTCAAAAAAATATATTATTTTTGGGAATTTTTATAATTTAATATTATTTTAATGAATATTTTAATATTTCGGTATAATTAAATACCGATAAATTGGGGAAAAATTTTGAAAATTATATAAATTACTAAAAGAGGGTGTTTTATGTGAATTATGCAAATTTTAAGGTTTTATGATTAATTTGACACTAATTTAGTGCTAATCGCGATTAAAAATCGCTAATCGCGCTTTAAGCGTATTTTGTGCAAAACATGCACCGTATCATTTTTACACTTGTTACACATTTTTCCATGGTTTTCCTACATGTTTTTATCATGGTTGATGATTTATCGGAAAGGGAAAAGTAAAGAAAAGGAAAAGAGTATTATATTGGGTATGGGCATGAGAGAGTGTGAGGTGAAGGGTTCTCTTGACTTGGTCTCCCTTCATCATCTTCTTCATTTCTCTTCTCCTCTCCCTCTCAAGCTACTGCCCTCTCTCCCTCTTCCTATACACCCTCACAAACACCCTCATTCCTTCATCCTTGCATCATCCCCACTTCCTTAAAATGATGCACAAGCTCACAAGCAACACATTGGACCAAGAAAGCAAGAATTTTGGCCACTTGGGGCAACTCAAGAATTTTTTTGAGTTGCCAAATGAGATATTTTCTGAACCACTGGCTTAGTTTTCCCATTGCTTTCACATTCATGTTAAAGTTGTAACCGATATTGGGTGGTTTTGGGGAGTTTGAAAACTTGAGTTAAGAATTAGGGTTTTAGTTGAAATTAAAGGTGAAATTAGGGTTACTAGAGGCTATACAACCCCTATGGTGATATTATGTTGGATTAAAACCTTAGACAAAGCCCAGGTTGCGAACATTGAATTCTGCAGATACGGAAAACTGTGAGAATTGTGTAGGGAAATTGGAATCTGCTAACACCCGGGTGACCTGAAAATTATTTTGCAAGGACAGAGACACCAGCAGGCAACCTAGAACCCCCCACTGAAACCCATCCTCTATATCCCAATTCAGGCCGTAAATAAAGTCTTTCTGGCCACAAATTACAGCCAGACCTGGTCCAAATGGGCTCGTGTTTGGTCTGTAGCTCCATATCCTGTAAATTAGACCCCTGGCATGTGCAAAATTGTCCAATTTGACCTAGGGTGAAATCTGGGACCCTTTTCTATAGTTGCTGTTTTGGATTCATGTTTCCGTATTTCGTATTTTAAATTCTGGATTCTCGTATTTGGGTTTTACCTCGATCACTTGACGTTTGTACGACGAGATCGAGGGTTGTTTGATGGTTTTGAAAGCGGAATCCATAGGTTCTAACCTATAGGCCTTAGCATGTCGTTTTGGTTTTCGTATGTCGTTTCGTCTTCGAATTTGATTTTAATACGCTTTGCGATACGTTATGATGTGTAGGTATCCCACGAAGACTTCGAGACGACAAGAAAGCGCGTGGCGGCGTCGGCAACGGAAAGCGAAAGCAAGGTGAGTAGATTATATCTACGGGGGAAGTCAGGTGGATGGCGTATAGTACCCCCGCAGTTCGAGGTTTAGTATACTATATTTATACTATATATGTGTTTGATAGCATTAGGTGCGATATGGATAATTGAGATGAGACTAGGTGTACTATGGATAGAATAGGGTTTAGTTGTAAACTAGTATAGTTCCTAGTTGCGAACCCTAGAATAGGTTTACACCCACACGCACACACATGCTTATTTGTTATGGTTATACCTAAATGATGAGGATTGTGGACGATATTTGGAGATGAGTCGATGAGATTGGGCATAGTACCATGAGATCGGTGATATGATGTGATTCGTATTTGGGATACGACATGAGATTTTTAGCGGCCTTTGGACGTGTGTTTCACACACGCATTCAAATTTATATAGATGGTATCGATTGTACTAGACTTAGATCAGTACCCCAGATTATATGATATGACGATAAGGATACCAGATAATTGATGAGATGAATGTGATATTGACCCGTACCCAGCTATTGGGATGCCGTGCGATGATTTACCGTACGAGCTTTATCTTGATGATAGATCCGCACTCATGACTCGAGGACGTCATATGATATACTGTATCGTACGTGATACTATTGAGGCGGGATCAACGATTATTGTATATATATATATATATATCGACTCAAATGTAGGTGGTTTCCATACCCCTCCTAATTAGCGTATTTGCTAGATCTGTAGTTGCTTAGTAGATGTTAGACTAGGCCGATGTTATACCTATTTCAAAACTAACGAATCGGGAGTATTTCAATGTTAGGAAAAGGGATTCTACGGATATTTTCAAAAGACGCATCTTTTCGTAAAAACACCGTAGCCCTTATTTTACTAAAAACCCCGATTCGTCTTATTTCAAATGGCAAAACTGCATGACATTTATATATTGTTGTAGATTCTTCACTGTTGCGTTGATTATTCGATTTCCGCATATTCATGCTATTCGCATCGCATTGCATGTGTAAATGAGTTTATTATATATTAAACCCATGCTGTTAGGACACCAGCACCATTATCGATGATGCGTATGTTCCACGTACACTTGCTTGCCGGCTCACACACTTCATCATCGATAATTTTCATGTCACTACACTGTAGTACTGTTGCATTCAGGATATGATCCCTTGCATGGCATACTTGTGTACATACCTATTGTACACCCATACGTGCATACATACGTATTCGCACATACATAGATGATTCTCGCTGAATTTGGAGATTTGGGAACCGCAAGATACTCTTTAAAACTGATTCATTTTAAAAGAGTGGTTTCCCTCAATATGTGCATATTACTACTTCATATTGCATGATATACTGATATGCTTACATTTCTTTTACATGTCGCATACATCATGCTTTTGATTATACGCATTGAGATATGTTATTTCCATGATATTTCTGGATTTGGAAACCGTGGATATTTCCAAAGAGAGTATGTGATCTTTTTAAAAATACCCGGTTACCCTTGATATGATATTTCAATGCGTCCACCATATGTTTTCTCGGTGCTGAGAGCGACATGTGAAACCCGATTCGAGGAGCGGATGAGGCCGATTGCGGGTACATGGTGGGCCCGGTATGGTACCCCGGGGCGAGAACGGATCGTTGTGTTGCAGACGGTGAGCCTGGCAGAGGGACTACTACCTACCGGTGATAGTATTTAGGCTCGGCGGATATCCGGAGGATACCGACCGGAGTTGAGAGATGATATGGGCCGATCCGGACTGACGGGGTCCGTGGGCCTATCCGGACTGACGGAGTCCGATATATGAGGATTTACATACCGATGCTAGGCACAGGTTTCATGATGTTTTCGAGTGTCGATGCTGGACACTCAGGTTCCATGATTTTGATATGTCGCGAGTGACATATGTTGATTTACATCCTCATACTTCCATGCATACGTTTATGATATTTACATGCATGATGCTTATTGTCATTGGGTGACACGTGGACGATTTCCATATACATATATTGACATTGATGATATTGATCACATAGTTGGATGATATCCACATATTCATAGACTTCATGATATAGTCGACATTGATCATACCTCATACTTATGATATGTTATTACCTGAGGCACTGGCACGAGCACTTGGCACTACACTCATGTATAGATGTTACATTACCACCTTATCATACTTCAGACTTATTCATTTGAGGTTTATATATATATTGATCGTATTGACCTAGGATTGTGTCATATATACGATTTCTGCTTTGTGATGTTTTCTATTCACGAGTTGGCAGCCCACCCCCGTTGTGCCACAGTTCTTACTGGTTTTTACCGTACAGGTTCCATTACGGCTTTTCTGGCACACTGCTTTCCTTACGGGTGATTTGCTTTGGTAGGTGGGTTCTTTTGCGTCAGAACCACCATTGTATATGTATTATTCAGTTGTATCTAGTAATTCCATCAACAAAACTTGTATATTGTTTCAGACTTAGAAAACCAGTTATGTATTATTTCGACCTTAGAATCGCGCGTTGTAGTATTATGGTTTTCAAGCTGATTTGAGTTTTCCTTTGAGTTTTGATTCTCGCCCTTTGGCGTTGTATATTATACTGCTTGCGTGGTTGTGACCGTCGATTGACGAAGAGCTAGCTCCCGCTTGGGATGCCTTTTTATTGTGCATATATATTATTCATGTTGTACCCCGTTCGGGTCCAGTATTTACAAAGGAAACTCTGCCGAAATTTTTAGAAAAGACATTGAGGATTTAAAATGCATATTCGGCTTACTTATTTTAAAAACCTTGTTTTAAAAACATGTTTTTTTCACTTCTTAAAACTAGTTTTCCTTATTTACTCCCTAAAACTGGTTTTAGATTTCTGGGCTTTTGGCTTACTTGGATTAGATAGGGTCGTATCGACTTCATATGATTCAAGTGCCAGTCACGTGCTATTTTGGGTCGTGACAGTCTATGGCCCATCTGATCCATTTGGGCCAGCTTGTCAATTAAGGCCTAGAAGGTAGTCGGCTTGAAAAACATTATGAACTGGGATATGGTCGCCTGCGGATTGAGGGTACCCATGAACATGCCTACTGCAGGAACCTCTTCTATGCATTGTTCGCACTTTGACCATAGGATCCGCCACCGTATCGCGTACTGAACCCATGTTTCGCCTGGCTTCACCCTGGCGTTAATTAGTGCGGTGATCGGGGTGCGCTCGCTAGCGCTTGCGAACCTTTGTGTAACTAGTAGCTCCATTTCTGCAAATGTCTTGACAGAGTCATTCGGGAGCTCGGAATACCACTCGAATGCTGTCTCCGACAAGCTGCCAACGAATTGGCGAAGCAGTAGCTTATCGTCACCTCCGGTGTTACCGCACAGAGCCCTGAACTGAGCGACATGTTGATGGGGATTGCCTGTCCCCTTGTATACGTGGAACTTAGGGATCGTATATCTTGGCGGGTACTTTATTTGATCATACCAACCCAGATAAGGTCGTCCAGTCTTGACGATTTGGCCGGCCGCTTCGCTCGCCTAATGAGCTCGTATCTGTTGAGCTATATAGTCATCAAGGGAGGCTTTAGAGATGGTCTTTTCCTTGGCTGTTGATAGAGCCGGAAGAGAGTTCGATGTCTCCCCTCTGTCGTCTTCAAGGATAATCGGAGGGTCTTCAGCTGGAGGATCCGGCTGTATCATCATCCCGACCATATCTTGGAATAAAAGCGCCATTTGTTTTATATTGGCCGCTTATTCCGCGGCCTCTTTGTCTTTCCTCTCGATCATTCTTCGGAGGAATTCGGCATCAATTTCCTGTTCTTGGCGCTGCTCCAACGACGTCTCTAGGCTTTCTTTTGGACCAGTGAGTGTGTCCATCTGTGTTAGCAACTCCTGGAGCTTTTGTTGTTGTTTCCCCTAAGCCTTAGTTACTGATCGAGTGAGTGGTCGATGGCCCGTGAAGATACGGCTATCCTTTTTTCCGGATGCCATATAAACAGTGTGCAGCACCATGCCCCCAGACTTCGGGCGTTTAGGTTCAGTGCCCTTAAGATTCGTCGCAGACACGGGGATTTTCTCCGGCCTCCTCCTTTTATGGGCGGTCGAAGTTGAGGGAGCCGTTGCAGCGAGCACCCAAATAGACGACACCTTCTGTGGTACGACAGGGTGGTCCTTCTCTTGCCGAACCTTCATCTTCTTCGGTCGGCGGGAGTAGTCTTGGTTGATCACCGAGTTTGGACCTGTCGCCAGACCTTGTGAATTTTAGAGGACAGACGCTGAGGGGGCTGCTCTGGCTTCACCTTTGTAACGTTCTCCATTGGTGGAGAAGATCTTTTTAGCACGGCCGTCGGAGAGTTCATACGCACTATCCTGAGTGGTTCGAAGTTGTTCCTAGTTAGAACAGCAGCATCGATTTCCACCGTTGGAGCTAGTGGGGTAAGTCCGGAAGGGGAACTGCCCCCAGCTTTTCTCACTCGGTACCAGTGACGACGTCGAGTATGTCTTGCAGACGATATTGGTTCAGCTATGTGGGTGGCTTCATCATGCCACTTGCTCTGGCGGAGGGTTGCTGCCGGTGTCAGCCTTTTGAAGACTGATGTCCACTGAGAAAAAACGTCCAACCTATTGAAGACTGACTTTTGAGCAGGGAAAGCAGCCTTGGTGACTTCTCCCGAAGCGGGAGTCGGAACAGTCAGTCTTGTGAAGACCAACCCCTTAGTAGGAGAAGTCTCTCTGATGGCTTCATTTACTTGAGCAGGGATGGCTATCCGTTTCGGGATAACCCCCTCAGGTACCGCGGGCTTCTTCACGGGCCCATTGGAGTTTTGGCCCAGTCTGTTAAAGACTGAGGCGTTGGATTTGGGCGACCCGTTGAGAGGGGCCGCGGTAGTCGTAAGCCGATTAAAGACCGACTTCTTCGGAGTTTCTTGCGATGGCACTGGGGTGTTAAAGCTCATTGGTAGGAGCATGGTCCCAAAGAACAACCCAGTGGTGGCTTGCGTCACCTGTTCTACTGGCATCGCGAAAATGGAGGCCGCTTGAGGCCCGTAAGTCACTCCTCCAGCGAGGACGGAGCGGGAGTTATTACAATTGTTGCAGCTGGAGCAGTTAGAAACCATTGATCTTATTTTTCTTGACGGAGCAAAACACCAAATCTTAGTACCTCGAATCCAGGGGCAACCACATAAAACCGCGATTTGTTCGCGAACACGATACACGAAGTGTGGAGTGGAAAGAGGAAAAGGTCCCACCGGCCGTGCCAGAATCTGTTCAACGCCGAAAGACGCGACCGGGACATTGGGACATCCGGCCTGAATTTTAGGGGAAGATGCTATTGGGTTTCATCCGTCCACCTCTCCGAAAATACCAAGTTGATTTATGGCACCATGTATCAAAGGTTTAGACAGATGCGGCCGTTGTAGCAGACTTCGTCAGATTTCCCCTCATTGTGAGGGGTTTTTGATTGTGGGGACGCTCTTCCCTGCAGGCGCAAGCCCCTGCAGTTAATTACGTTACCGCATCGCGGTAACCAGTTTCTCCTGCTCCAAAAGGTCACTTCATGTTGTATGTGTTTGTTTTATTTTTGGTTGCCCGTGGATTGTATACAAAGACTAATTTATGTTGTCGCCCGTAGGGCGTAGATTAGTCCAAATCCGTATTTTCTTAGATTTGGGTTTAGGTTGATTTAAGGATCGTTAACCTCATTTGAGATTAAGATCAACTTAAGTGTTTGTTGAGGATACGTTGGTCTAATTTTAAACTAAGATCTACTCAACAGGGTTTTGGGATCATTTAGATCCAACGAAAGAGCATTTGGGCTCTATCGTTTTAGTTTAGGGACATTGCGGTCCATTGGGTTTAAGGACATCATAGTCCATGAGTTTAGAGATATCATAGTCTGTAGAATTTAAAGATAGCATAGTCTATGAGTTTAAGGACCTCATAGTCCGTAAAATTTAAGGACATTATAGTCCATGAGTTTAAGAACATCATAGTCCATAAAGTTTAAGGACATCATAGTCTATGAGTTTAAGGACATCATAGTCCATGAGTTTAAGGACATCATAGTCCATGGAGTGTCTGGTTGTCGGTGTTAGTGTATATGCCCTAGGGGCCATTATTGTATCATACTTGTATGTATATTACTTAATGGAAGCTTGGGATATTCACAGTTGTATATACAGTCTTGCTAAAAATGGTAGTATGCTACTTGGTTTGTATCTAGTTTAATATGTGCATATGTTTCTTGTAACGTATCACTTATACATATTAGTAGAGCCCATAGGATCTTTGCTTGATTACCAGCGTTGTGATGGCAGTCACACTAGTGGGGGATGGATAGTCTGTAAGCAACATCCTATACAGGTCCCTGGTCGTTGGATTATCGAGATAGGGCATCGATATTCCGGAGTAGACTAAGTGTGTACGCTTCTCATCCCAGTTGGGGAGATGGTCTGTCCCACAGCCATCAGTACGTCGTACTAGAGATAGTATACAGGTGCTCGTTAGGTTACGGGTACATCGGACAGGACTCGCAGGGGAACAGATTGGTTGGTATTATACCCGTCGTCAGTTAACAGTTCCCAGATGACATGAGTACAGCATAGTCTGCAGACTTGACACTGCTACTTCGCCTCGAGTGTGTCCCACTGTTCTTAGATTGCTACCCTACCACGGCTCAAAGGAGTCGTGCAAACAGGTAGCAGTTGGGTGCAGTCCCAAGAACTTGGAGGCAGTAGTGGTTAGATAGGATTCGTCTCTCCTGGTATTGGGAGATGATATCACGCTGTGTCAAAGAACCATTACGCAAAGTCCCTGGCCAGGGCAAGCGAGATATACTGGTAGGTTCCAGTAGCTTCTCAAGGTATAATGGGATTCGCTCCGACACGACTTATACAGCTATTAGGGGGCTGACGCTTGCCGCCCTCTAGGCTTGATATGCGATAGTCTTAGACGAACAGACCGGACTGTACAGAGATTGTCACATCAGGCTCAGTGGGAGTTCAGATGAGTTTCCTCATCGGCCTTCTTATCGACATCTACCTGGGGACCGTTACGTACAGCTAGTGCCGCTTGCGGTTTGTGGTTAAACCCACTGCCAGCGTAGTGTCGAGTCTTTAGAGTCCCACACAGAGAGTTTCCCTGCTCCAAACGAAACGATATAGAGGTCGTATGGTTTTTACGACAAGGGTTCGGACGCATACGTGTGTTTACGCACGTACGACTTTTCGGACAGTTTTTACTAGCCGGCTTTGGTTTAAGCCAGATTCTAGTATCGGGTTATTGGATTTATACAGTCTAAAGTTTTTCCGTGTTTTCACGGATTTGAGGGGCGTTCTCGTAATTTGTCGGGAAGCTTCTAGAAGAGTGGTGACTAAGGGGTTAAGGTGGCATGAGCATTAAATACTTAATGACTCATTTGTGTGATTCATCCTTTGTATTAAATGATGCATTAATTAGTTGGTGAGTCATTTGATGAATCACACTAGGTGAATGAATCTAACCATGATGATTAATCATTTATATTATTTATTTGATAAATTGTTATGGTTGTTAAATTCACATGAGTTCATTATTCATTCCCATTCTCATCTTCACCTTCTCTCTCCTCAAGCTCACTCATTCTTCAAACCCTAACCCTAACCTCTCATGAGTTAAGATCAAGGGTTACCTAGACTAATACATCCATAACCTCACTCTATATCCCTTAGGTAGCTTAGATTAGCACTTTAAGCAACCTAGTTATCTCAAGTTTGAGATTAAGCTTGGCGTAGGAGCTTTCGGGTGGATCGTCTTTGATTCGAGGAGGCCGTTGAGGTGCCGATGTTCCAAGGAGTCTACGAGGAGTGGAGGACCGCGACGAAGACCCGAAGGACAAGTAACGTGAGGTATAACTTCGAATCCGAGTAGTTAAACCTCTAGTATTTAGTTAGCAATGGTTTAGATAACGATTCATGCGCTCAAGTCCATGTTACGAAGCTTTGATAATCGTTTTTAATATATTCCGCCTTCCCGCAAGTTCATGGGGTGCGTGATATGGACTTACAGTGGTATCAGAGCCAAATAAACCATTACTAGCTTGTTAGCAACTAATTAGAAGTTCGATCGACGGAAAACACGAAAACAAAACCCTAACCCCTTAACAGTTTCTGTTAATTTTAAACATGTCACAAAAAATTTTTGACATACCTTAAAATTCACAGCAGGGTATTTTAAGAATACTGTGAAAATACGAGCTAGCAACTCGGCAAAACGGCCGCGGATCCGCGGCAATAGAGTGCTTGTGCCGCGGATCCGCCGCCGAGTCAACTCCGAGTTGACTCGGATTTGCTCTGTAATTCTTATTTTTTGGTGTTTTGGTTCTCTGTTTGTTCTGTTTATACCCAGGTTACTTCAGTGCTGCTTTGCTTTTAGGGTAGACACGGAATATGGTAATCGATCGATGTTCTAAGATATTTGCTAATTGGGTTTTTATCTGTAATGTTTAATGTGTTCGTAAACCTCCCCTAACTATTAGTATGTCGGTTGGCAGGGGGTTGCACATTTCTGAAATATTTACTGTTTGTGTATATGAACTGTATTGGACTGTTGTGATGATTAGCCGGGGTTTGAGATGTGTTTAATATTCATTCATTCAATGTAAATGTAATTTGATGTAATATTCTTTTGCGGGGCACATCCAGGTTGCGGTTGTAGCTACCGTTGTATTATTTCTTTTTACAGTTTTTGCTCCTAGGATAGACCCAAGATGGGGTGCACAAACTACCGGGTATGTTGAAGTGTTTAGTGGCCTACTCACGTTGTTGAGGGAGACCGCTTCACTTCGGGTACTTGGCGGGTAGTTTGCCGTACCCGTAGGGGTCTAGGGTGGGGTAATGGCTATTCATCACAACTGTGTAATCCGTCTTTTATTGCAGGCTCAAAGCAAATGCGGATTGCTAGTAAATCCAATAAAGTTTATCTGTGATCTGGAATGCTTATTATTGCGTCTGACGAATGTACAATATCTATATATGATAGCTATCAGACGTCGCTTATGTTTTACACCCGCACTAGCCCAGCCCCCGCTCTGTCGTTAGTTAAGTAACCTAACGGGTGATGACGGGACCCAGTGGCGAATGCAGATGGCATAAGAGGACGTGGTATTTTCGTTGTTTTCTGCAATGATAGGATTAAAGATGGGACGCATTATTATAATGCAAAGAAAATAAACCAAAGTTAAATCGTTGGAACAAATTTAAAAGAAACCACTCGATTATTTTAAAAGAGCAGAATTTTTTAATTGCGGAGCTTTAACCACTCCTTTTAAAAAGCTATCAGGTTCCTTCGATTATATCAAGTTCACTACGTTCACGGTTTTGCCAAAACCATTCGTAGCCCTCCGTCATTTCATTTGGGTATTCAGTAGTATTCAAGCTATGTATATTTGGCCCTTAGTCAAAACATAGTGTTTGGTAGCTGCTGGGGTATTCATTTGTTGCATAGATAGATGCGTTGGTTTGGGACAGTCGTATTACTTTTCTTGGCCCTTAGTCAAGAGTATATACGTGTGGGTTCAAATTAACCTGGATAATGACGGATAGAACTTGACATGTGACTTATGACATATTTGGCCCTTAGTCAAAGTCATAAGAGCATGGGGCAAAAATCCTTATCGGGAGTTTCTAAAGAAACTGAAATTTGCTAGTGTTGCATACCATTTTTGAGTTTGATGAATGTTGGTAGGAATCCTTCAACATTATCATACGATGATATTTTGGATCCCGATCCTACTGTGAGTACAAGCTACTTATCAGAAGATTCGTCACTTAACGATCAATGCTATAAACCAAGTAGGTGTCGAGAAAGGTGTCAGCGGGGATACGCCTCCAGAGAAAAAAGGTTATTTAATTAAGGAACTTCGCGAAAGCGTTGGAAAACCTCCCTCGAAGTATCGACACTGGCCTGGCTGAACGGTTAAGCAAGTATTGTACGGTGAGAATTGTCCTGACTAATTCTTCTTTTATGGTTTGAGGAAGGATTCGAGAAACAGTGGGAGCCATCCTGTTTAGATAAACTTAAAACCAATCTAAACTTGCAACAGCATCATGCTAAAATGTTTTCTTCTCTCTCTTAATTGCAGCGACCTTGTGACCACACATAGGTTACATCTAGATAACAAATTGACTGAATCTTACTTATATGATTGGAAAAGGTCTGTCCAGATATCCATTGCCTATGACAAGCTGGACCACCCTATTACTACTCAAGATCTCGCCGTCCCAGATCCAGTTTCCACTGTCGCGGATATGGATATCCGTCAGACAAGGGAAAAACATAAAGCGAAAGCTAAGTGCCTCGTGTTAGCTTCAGTTGTGGTGTATACCAGAAGCAGCACGAGAAGATGGACTTAGTTTCCATCTTTCTCCGTAACAAAGATTCATATGGAGAGCAATCTTATATCACTAGATATGAAACCTCAAACGAATTAATTCAAGCGAAGTTGGCTGACGGGTCATCTATAGGGGACAACGTCCTTACAATGACTAGCTGTATTGATGAGCTCCAGGACCTGGAGACCGCGTTGGGAAACGAGTCAAATACTGACTTGATTCTACAGTCTCTGCCTCCTACCCTGAAGGAAACCAGGGAAGTAGAAGGAAAGAGAAAGGCAAAAGTTTCGGGACTGGATATAGTAAAAGAGGGACGTTCCTATTGTTACAGGAATGAACAATGGCAGAATGATTGCAGGGCTAGCAAAGCCAGTAGCCAGGATTCGAAACATGTTGTGGCTTCAGCCTCGGGTGTGTTTGTAATTGAGAACTGTTTGTCAATTAACTCTACTTCCTGGGTACTTGATACCGGAGCAGGATCTCATATCTGTAATTCATTACATGCTTTGAGAAACAGTAGAGTTATAAAGGTAGGTGATTGGTCTCTCAGAGTTGCAAATGGAATGAGCGTAGACGCTGAATCCGTGGGAGAATATCGCCTAGGTTTAACAAGTGGGTATATATTGATTTTACGTAACTGTTTATATGTACCTAATATGATATGTAATATCATATCAATATCCTCACTTTCAAGAGAGGGATATGATTTTACATTCGTAAGCGATGTAGTTAACATCCACCTAAATCAAGTTCTGATTAGGTCCGGTACATTAGATAACGGTATATACGTATTAAGTCAAGCTCAAGTTTTCAATGTCCAGAACACACTTAAAAGAAAGTCTCCAGAAATAAATCAGGCTTTCTTATGGCATTGTAGACTAGGTCACATCAATGAGAGAAGGTTGATTAAGTTACATAGAGAAGGATATTTGAATCCGTTCGAATATCAATCTTATGCCACTTGTGAATCTTGTCTCAAAGGAAAGATGACAAAGACTCCGTTCACTGGACACGGAGTAAGAGCAAGCGAGCTCTTGGGACTCGTACACAGTGACGTGCGGTCCAATGTCTACACATGCGCGAGGTGGTTATTCCTACTTCATTACTTTTACGGATGATTTCTCTAGGTATGGATATGTCTTCTTAATGAAGCATAAATCCGAGGCCTTTGAGAAATTCCAAGAATACAAGAATGAAGTGGAAAAACAAACAGGCAAGAGTATAAAGACACTAAGATCTTATCGAGGTGGTGAATACTTAAGTGTCGAGTTCCTGGGTTACTTAAAAGAGAATGGAATTCTCTCTCAGTTTACTCCTCCATACACGCCACAACATAACGGTGTATCAGAAAGGAGGAATCGAACCCTATTGGATATGGTTCGTTCCATGATGAGTAACGCTGAGTTACCGCGATCATTCTGGGGATATGCACTAGAATCAGCTGCATATCTTTTGAACCAGGTTCCCACCAAGACTGTGCCTACCACACCATATCAGATGTGGAGTGGGAAGAAACCATATCTTCAGTATCTAAAGATTTGGGGTAGTCCGGCTTATGTTAAAAAGCAGCATGCGGACAAACTCGAGGCACGATCAGTACTATGTAAGTTTGTGGGATATCCAAAGAACTCCAGGGGGTATCTATTCTATTACGCAGAGGAACAAAAGGTCTTTGTTTCTCGTAATACCCATTTTCTAGAATATCAGTTTTTAGAAAAGGAAACAAGTGGGAGCGAAATAGAACTGGAAGAAATTCCAGAACCACAAACTACTACTGAAAGTATGGTAGACCCAAAGATTTCAGAAGAAAGGGACATCCCGACGCCACTCCGCAGGAGTAGTAGGCAATCTCATCCGCCCGAGAGATACTACGGCTTTCTCATAGACGGGGATAGAGAGGATTGCACTATTGACTATGATGAGCCTACTAGCTTCCAGCAAGCCACTCTTGATCAATTCTGTGCTCTAAGAATTAAGTTCTCGTTTATAAGAGACTTTGTCTCATGGATCTAAAAACTAAGTTCTTATTTTTATAGGAGATGTTACGATCTCTTCTGTTTTTGTGAAAGGCTTTGTCTTCGTCTTATAGATCTGTGATCTAAAGAGAACTAAGTTCTTCTCCCTCCCTTTTTTATGATGAGATGCTCCAATCTTTTCTACTTTTATGAAAAACTTCTGTCTTTGTAGATCTATGATCTAGAAAAAGAACTAAGTTCTTCCTTTTTGACGAGATACTTTGATCTCTCTGTTTTATTTACCTTGAAGAAATTCTTCTTCCGAGAGCTTGCTCTTCTCTTTGAAATTTCTCAAAGTTTGTAGGGGGGTTCCTCTCTGTAAGGCTTCAAGTCTTGGGGCCTTTATATAGTGGAGGCTAATCAGTTAAGGCAACCTTTTTCTGATTGATTTGGGGATGTTTCCCCACCATTGGAGCTTTGATCGTAGGGCTTCTGTTTTACAGAAGACATCTTTCTTGTTATTAACAAGATTAGGAAATTATTTTCACATTCAGAGATTACTCTGTATCTTGGTGATTTTTAATCACCATTCGATCTTTGATCCAACGGTGCTCTGATTTACAGAGAACAATCTTTCTTGTTCGGAAAGATTCTGAGGAGTATTTCCTTAACAGAATTTTATTCTGGTAATTTGATGATTTATCATCTTCGTTGGATCTTTGATCCAACGGTGGAGAACATTTAGTTCTAGCGCTTGGCGCTCTCGTGCCTTGCACATGAGCACTGTTTCAGAGTTTTTGACTCTTAGTGCTGGCGCACTTGGCACTAGCGCTCTCGTGCTTTGCACGTGGGCGCTGCCTCAGTGTCTTTGACTCTCAACGCTAGCGCTCTTGGCGCGAGCGCTCTCGTGCTTTGCACGTGAGCGCTGTCTCAGAGTTTTTGACTCTCAGCGCTGGCGCTCTTGGCGCCAGCGCTTTTATGAAGCGCTGCTTCATTTCAAATTTCAAAATTTGAACAGTGCTTTACTCTGATTGGGGGAAACAATACCCTACGGATACAGTATTCACGCTCATTCCGTTAGTAACCCTGAGAGTCATATCACTTGTCATGATAACTCTACGGTTTCTCAAAGCCTGTAATGAATTAAAGATATGAGATCCTGATCTGGTATTTTGTACCCAGGAAGTAGAGTTAATTGACAGACTGTTTTCAATCATAAACACACCCGAAGTCGAAGCCACAACGTGCTTCGGATCCTGGTTTCTGGCTTTCCAAGCCCTGCATCCCTTCTGCCAATGCCCTTTCCCGTAACAATAGGAGCATCCCTCATTCCCTACAGTTAACCCTGAAACTTTTGCCCTTTCCTTTTCTTCTACCTTACCGACACCGCCTATCGGCTTTGTGGAGGTCTTTTTCTTCTCACCCTTGGCATCCGCTTTAGATCCAGAAGAGGAAGATTCCCTAATAAGCAGAGTGAATGTCTCCCTGGTTTCTTTCAGGGTGCTCTCAACTGGAAGTATAATTTTATTCCCCTGGGCGTAAGTAAGAGGTAGGGACTGTAGAATCAAGTCAGCATATGACTCGTTCTCCAACGTGGTCTCCAGGTTCGTAAGCTTTTTAATATAACTAATCATTATAGGGACGTGGTCCCCTACAGATGACCCGACAACCAACCTCGCTTGAAGCAATTTTTTCGAGGTCTCATATCTTGCGATATGAGATTGCTCTCCATATTAAACTTTGTTATGGAGGAAGATAGAAACTAAGTCCATCTTCTCATGCTGCTTCTGGTATTCACCATCAACTAAAGCCAACACAAGGCACTTGGCATTCGCACTGTCCTTTTTCCTTGTCTTACAGATATCCTTATCCGCGACGGTGGAAACAGGACCTGGGACGGTGGGGGCTTGAGTAGTAATGAGGTGGTCCAGTTTGTCATAGGTAATGGACATCTGGACAAACCTTTGCCAGTCAATATAGTATAACTCAGTCATTTTATTATTTATCTGTAACCTAATCTGGTCACCTGGTTGCTGCAATTATGAGAGAGAGAAGAAAACACTCAGCATGATGCTTTTGCAAGTTTAGATTGGTTTTTAATTTATCTAAACAGGATGGCTCCCACTGTTTCTCGAATCCTTCCTCAAACAATAAAATAAGAATTAGTCAGGATTGATCTCACCGTACAATACTTGCTTAATCGTTCGGCCAGGCTAGTGTCGGTATTTCGAGGGAGGTTTTACGACGCTTTCGCGAAGTTCCTTAATTAAAAGATCTCTTTTCCCTGGAGGCATAGCCCCGCTAACACTATTCTAGACACCTACTTGGTTTATAGTATTGATCGTTAAGTGAGGAATCTCCTGAGGAGTAGCGAATACTCACAATAGGATCGGGATCCAAATATCATTGTGTGATAATCCTGAAGGAATCCTACCAAAATTATCACACTCCAAATGGTATGCAGCACTACCAAGTTTCAGTTTCTTTAGAAACTCCCCATGTGGATTTTTGCCCCATGCTCTTATGACCTTGACGAAGGCCAGCATATCATAAGTCACATGTCAAGTTCTACCCATCATTATCCAGGTTAATTTGAACCCACCCGTACATGCCCTTGACAAAGGCCAAAATAGTAGTACGACTGTCCCAAACCAACGCATCTATCTATGCTACAGATGAATATTCAACAGCTACCAATCAATATGCCTTGGTGAAGGTCAAAATACATAGCTTGAATACTACTGAATATCCAACTGAAATGACGGAGGGCTACAAATGGTTTTCAAGAAATCATGAATGTAGTGAACTTGATATAATCGAAGGAAGCTGATAGCTTTTAACAGGAGTGGTTTAAGCTCCGCATTTAAAAGTCTCCTGTTTTAAAATAACCGAGTGGTTTTAAATTTTGTTCCAACGATTCAGCTTTGGTTTATTTGCTTTGCATTAATGTAATGCAGTCCCATCAATTAACCTACCATTGCAAAAAATAACGAAAATACAACGTACGCTTATGCCATCCGCATTCTCCATGGGCCCCGTCATCCCCCGTTAGGTTACTTAACTAACAACAGAGCCGGGGTTGGACTAGCGCGGATGAAAAACATAAGCAACGTCTATTATATATAATATATATATATATATATTATATCCATTCGTCAGACTCAATGATAGACATTCCAGATCATAGATGAACACATTGGATATATTAGGAATTCCGCGTTTCGTTTGAGCCTGTAACAAAAGACGGATTCCACGGTCCTGATAACTAGCCAAACCCCACCCTAGACTCCTACCAGTGCGGAAAACTACCCGCCAAATTCCTGAAGTGAAACAACCTCCCTCAACAAAGTGAGTAGGCCACTCGGCACTTCAAGAATCCGGTAGTTTGTGCACCCCACCTTGGGTCTATCCTAAGAGCAAAAACAGTAAAAAAAATAATACAACGGTGGCTACAATCTCAACCCGGATATGCCCCGCAGAATAATATTACATCACTTTACAAATTTTACAACGAATGAAAACCCTCATCTCACATCCCCGACCATCCATCCATAACGATCCAACAAGTTCATATACACAAACCAACATAACATCATCACAGATATATGCAACCCCGACTAATCGACATATAGCAATTAGTCGACGTTTCCAAACACATATAAACATCACAAAGCTTGTAATGTAACTACGACATTAGAATTCCACGCGCAATTAGCAAACTTAACCAATTTTTCAAGACATGAAAATCCAGTGAGCTAAAGTTCCAAAACCGATCGTTTTGAGCCAATCCGGGAGTCAAAACGAACTCGAAACCCGTCCGAATCTTCGCGGAGACGAAGACACGAAAATAATTATCGAACTGGGGGCTTCAGGGGGTACCCACCCCCGAGGGCCACCTACCCCCAGAGGCCACCACGAGGTGGCCCCCAAATAGAGGCAGACCCGAGAGCACCAAACGGTGGTACTCTCGGGTCACCAGACCCCAAGACCACCTTGTAATGGTCTTGGGCAGTGGTCCCGACCGTTGGTCACCCCCGCGGTGTCCCTGAGGTGTGCACGCTCCACCCCGCGGCTTCTCGGTTCAAACCGTGAGCCCGCAGGGTATGCAAATAACTCAAAACTTTATTTTTGAAAACTATTTCTGTCGGCAGTTTTTGCGCGACAAAAACGGCGGAATTCTAACATCGCTACAAGCTATCTAAGGTTTATGAAAGGCTTTGATACCACTGTAAGTCGATGTCGCGCACCCCGTGTGTTTGCGGGGAGGCAGAAATTGCAAAAAATGATTTTTACGGGCTTCGCAATACCGACTAGAACCAAGAATCGAACATAAACCATAGCTAGAAAACTACTTGAGGTTTAACTACTCAGATCCGAAGTTATACTTCACGATACATGTCCTTCGAGTCTTCATCACTGTCCTCCACTCATCGTCGGCTCCAAGGATCGTAACAGATCGTAGCAATCTCGACGGCCTCCTCGAGTCAAAGACGATCCACCCGAGAGTCTATAATCCGAGCTCCTACCTCAAATCCGAGATAACTACGGCTTCTAGTTTGCTAAACTAGAAATCCTAGGTAGTGTAGAGTGAGAAGATGGATTTATTTGTCTCTTGGAACCATAGTTTACTCAACTCATGAGACCTTAAGGGTTTTTGATGTGAGGAAGAAGAAGAGAGCTAGCTTGAGGAAAAAGAAATGGTTTTTGATAATGATAATAGAAAATCGGATGGCTCACTTGATTTGACTACAAGCATGGCAAGAAAATATTTCACCCAAAAATATCTAGTCCACAAAAATATCTAAGTCAAAGAGTCAAATCAGGTCAAGTGGTCAAACCAAGTCAAATGGTCAAACCAAGTCAAGTAATCAAAACAAGTAGCCATGCCACAATTATCATTTTCAAATATAACAAATACTTTTCTCCACCTCATAATTGTTTTAATCAAGCCAATGGTCAAAACCCTAATGAGGTGTCTTTCTATGCCCCCCTCATCTGTATATACATACCTGCATCCGTGTTCCGAGAAACACGAATACAAAGAGACGAAACTGATCCATCAATATAATACTAGGATCCGGCTTAAACCAAAACCCATTAGTATTATATGCCCGATCATCATACGTGCACAAGTACGCATAAGTGATCGAAGCCCTGCCGTAAGACTATACGGCCTCTACACCTTTTTCCCGGTGCAGGAAAACTCTCTGTGTGGGACTCTAAAGACCCGACAGTACGCTGGCAGTGGGTTTAACCACAAGCCGCAAGCGGTACTAGCTGCACGTAACGGCTACCCAGGTATCTGTCGATAAGAAGGCCGATGAGCTAACTCATCTGAACTCCTACTGAGCCTGAATGTGACAATCTCTGTACAGTCCGGTCTTTTCATCTAAGAGTATCGCATATCGGGCCTAGGGGGCGATAATCTTCAGACCTCTAATAGCGCAATAAGTCGTGTCGGAGAGTAGCCCAATACACCCTGAGAAACTACTGGAATACCAACCAGTAAATCTCGCTTGCCTTGGCCAAGGACTTTGTGTAATGGACTTCCGAACACAGTGCGATATCAACCCCCAATATCGGGAGAGACGAATCCTATCTAACCACCACTGCCTCCAAGTGCTTCGGGACTGCACCCAACTACTACCTGTTTGCATGACTCCTTTGAGCTGTGGTAGGGTAGTAATCAAAGTACAGTGGGAACACACTTTAGGTGAAGCAGCAGTTTCAAGTCGACGGACTAAGCTGTACTCATGTCACTTGGGAACTGCTACCCGACGACAGGTATAATACCCACCAACAGTTCCCGACGAGTCCTGTCTAGTGTACTCATACCTGCACACTATCTCCAGTACGACGTACTGATGGCTGTGGGACAGACTATCTCCCCTGCTGGGATGAGAAGCGTATACACTAGTCTACTGTGGAGTATCGATGCCCTGTCTCGATAATCCTACGACTAGGGACCTGTAGAGGATATGCTATAGACTACCCAGCCCCCACTAGTGTGATTGCCATCATAATGCTAGTAATCAAGTAAAGATCCTAAGGGCTCTACCAATATGTTTTAGCGATATGCTATGAAAACACATGCACATATTGAGTTAGAAACAAACTAGGTAGCATACTACCATTTTGAGCAAAACTGTTACTATATCCATGTATATCCCAAGCTTCCATTAAGTAATATACAATCCAGTATGATACAATAATGGCCTCTAGGGAATATATCACTAACAACTTGGACGACCCGTTGAGAGGGGCCGCGGTGGTTGCAAGCCGATCGAAGACTGACTTCTTCGGAGCTTCCTGTGATGGCACCAGAGCGCTGAAGCTTGCTGGTGGGATCATGGTCCCAAAGAACAATCCAATGGTGGCCTGAGTCACCTGCTCTGCTGGCATTGCAAAGATGGAGGCCGCTTGGAGTCCGTAAATCACTCCTCCGGCGGGGAAGGAATGCGAGTTACTGTTGCAGGTAGTGCAGCTGGAGGCCATCGATATTATCTCCTTTTCTGCATGGAGCAAGACACCAAATCTTAGTACCTCGAATCTAGGGGCAACCATATTAAACTGCAATTTGTTCGCGAACACGATACACGAAGTGTGGAGTGGAAAAAGGAAGAGGTCCCACCGGACGTGCCAGAATCTGTTTACCGCCGAAAACAAAGACGGACCGGGATGGTCGTCTTGCCTGAGTATGGAGGCAGATGCTATTTGGATTTATCCTTCCACCTCTCCGAAGATGCCAAGTTGATTTATGGCACCATGTATCGAAGGTTTGGACAGATGCGGCTGTTGTAGCAGACTTCGTCAGATTCCCCCTCATTTCTGAGGGGTTTTTTATTGTGGGGACGCTCTTCCCTGCAGGTGCAAGCCCCTGCAGTTAATTACGTTACCGTATCGCGGTAACCACTTTCTCCTGCTCCAAAAGGTCACTTCGTGTCGTGTGTGTTTGTTTTATTTTTGGTTGCCCGTGGATTGTATACGGAGACTAATTTATGTTGTCGTCCGTAGGGCGTGGATTAGTCTAAATCCGCATATTCTTATATTTGGGTATGGGTTGGTTTAAGGATCATTAATCTCGTTCGAGATTGAGATCAACTTAAATGGTTGTTGAGGATACATTAGTCCAATTTTTGACTAAGATCTACTCAATGGGAATTAGGATCATTCAGATCCAACAAAAGAGCATTTGTGCTCTATTGTTTTAATTTAAGGACGTTTTCGGTCCATAGCTAGTTTAAGGACATTGCGGTCCGTTGTTAGTTTAAGGACGTTTCGGTCCGTTGGGATGTGCTCATCGGTTTGGGGGTGCACCAAGAGTTGTTGGTTGTCGGGACCCTCCATCTCTCTGAAGATATTGAAGAATTACAACGACACATACCGGAGGTGTGGAGAGATGTACCCTTCAACCAAATTCCAGATTGAGGGGAGATATCATGGTGGACCATCTAAGAATCATTAGTCATTTTCGAAAGACTAAGATTGACTTAGGAGATGTGTAATGGACATCGTTCTGCTCAATTAGTTTGGGAAGTCATAGGTGCAGGGTTCCTTACAACGGCAGCAAGGTTTCGGGAGGTATCGTCCATGCCAAATTAAAAAATTTCCGTTCTAGGTAACCCTAAACATAGAATCGTCTACTAGAAATAATACGGAAAACATATGCAAACACTTTGCAAGTTATAGTGCGCAAGGAATACAACCTTTGTAGACCGATCCTTCACTTCAAATAGCTCCATGTAGTAGTCCCCTTCGCTGCGATTGCAAACTCCGGACTCTAGAGAGGATCCCTTGAAGAAACGAACGTGCTTGCTTCGATGTCTTCGAGGCCAAAGATGATCTACGTCGAGGAGACACTAACCCAACCTATTTCTTCACTAATCATATAATTAGTGAAGCAAACACACTCTACTAAATGGCAAGTAGTAGAGGATGATGAAGTAGGAAGTGGACTCACTTTAAATTTCATTTTCTCACACTTTTTCTCAAAACTCCATTGAAACTAGAAACTTTTGACGAAGAAGAAGAAGATGAAGAAAATATCTCATCAATTATTCATCCAAATGAATTATTGCAACCAAGGGTGAGTTAAAACCATCATGTTTAACTCATGTAGAGAATAAACCGCACACTATGGTTAAGGGTTAGGTTTTATAATTATCTTTAAGTAGACAAAAGAGTTGATTTTGTCAAAGCTTATCCAAAAGCTTTTGTCCAAGCTTTACCATGACAAACTCAATCTCTTTTGAATTAGCTTAACATAAATAGAAACCCTAACTTAACCCTAGCATGGTATTAATCTCATACACCCATCTTGTATGTATCATCAAATATGACACAATACATGTACACAAATATACATATCACATTTATAGAATATGCACATCTAGTGAGAAAAGAAATCATAAGTGAGCTAATACTAGTTAATGTAATGTAATATATCGCATATATAATTATACATTAAATTATCAAATCAACTCTTGATTTAATAATCCGGCTATATCATATACAACCGACTAATACTATATGAATCAACTTATCGAATCAACACTTGATCCGTTAACCCGGCTATATCATATATAACCGACCGATATCATATATCGCGAGAATAGAATACGGTATCTCATATCGTATCAACCTCGGTCCCGCACATATCACATATGTGCTCCTACTCCGTTTCGCTTGAGCCAGGAAGCTTCTGTGTAGGACTCTAAATACTCGTCAATACGCCGGCAGTAGGTGATGATCATATCAAACACCCACAAGCCGCAAGCGGTCTGCTAAACGTAACGGCCATCCGGGTATTGAGCGATCAGAATATCAACAAGCAAGCCTGTTCGTACTCCTGCAAATCCAATCAGTAACACTACCGTATAGTCCGGTCTCTTCGTCTGATATGTCGCATATCACAGCCTGGGGGTGGTGTAACGTCGGACCCCAATAGCCTGATAAGTCATGTCGATACAAGGTCCATAACGGTCGAGAAACTACTGGTAACACTTAGCAGTAAATCTCAACAACCCTGACCAGGGATTTCATGTTATGGACAATCGAGCATAGCGCCACATCAACTCTCTATACCGGGAGAGACGAAATCCCTCCTTTCGCTCATTGCCTCCATGTGACTCGGTACTGTACCCAAAAGCCACCGTTTTGCACGATCTCTTGACCATGGTAAGGTGGAAATCAAAACATAGTGGGAATCACACAAGATTCTATGACGATCTCGGGTCTACAGACTAACCTGTACCAGTGTCACCAGAGAACTGCCATCTGACGTGAGGTACTATACCATCTGGGAGTTCTCGGTGAGTCCGTTCAGTGTACCCAGTCTCCACTGAGCATCCGTATACCTTCTATGATGTAAAACACCAATGGATATAGGATCGTCCATCGCCCATCATATGGGTCGAGAAGCGTATACGCTAGTCTACTCTGGTATATCGATGCCCTGTCTTGATACACCCTCGACTAGGAACATTTGAAGAATGTACTTTACGACTACTCTATCCCCACTAGTATGATCCGCATCATAGTCATGGTAGTCAAGTACTCATCCTAAGGGCTTTATCAACATGTATTATAGAGACAATCAGTGTACATGTTAAGATAAAGAGCATCCAGATAGCATACTATCATGTCGAGTAAGAAAGTCATCCCTCTATATGTCCAAGCATCCACTACAATATACATCGTATGTACAGTAATGGCCTCTAGGGCATACATATAACTAACAATAGGCATAGAGACTCTGTCTATTTGGAGATCCAAAATGCTTTAATCTCAGGAAGACTAAGCCAATTTTGGCGACTGAAGTTGGCTTTTTATAGTGTTAAACATTAATATATGCTCGGTGTTCACGTACTCTCACGTGAGATTCTAAAGCAGTGTTAAACACTGAAACTTGGGACGCTCACGTGTGACACGTGAGGTACCTGAAAGTTGGCGCTGTTCACTTGGGTCCAAATCCCCGTATGTATATAAGTGTTAAACACTTAATTTTTGTGGTCATCACGTGTGGGCACATGAGGCGCCCCCAGAGTTGAGCATTGCTTCTTTGGGTTTATTCCCTCTTCCCTTTTATAAGTGCTAAGCACCTAGCTCATATAATGCTCACGTGCGAACACGTGAGGTGCTCAAAATGTGAGCGCTGTATTTGGAATTTTCCTTTTTTCCATATAAGTGTTAGGCAACTGTTTGGGGGTCACGTGGGAACACGTGAGGCGCCCCAAAATGGGAACTGTCTTTAGATTTATTCCCTTTTTCATGTAATTGTTGAGCGCTCGTTTTAAGGGGTCACGTGGGAATACGTGATTTGATCTTAGTCCTTCTTTTTTGTTACTCAGAGGTGCCCACGTGGGAACGCGTGACCAGTCTTTTCTTTTATATGCATAGAGATTTTGATCTGAGTTTTAAGAATTTCAGGTCCCTTGTTTTATAAGAATTAAATTCTTTTACAGGATTAAACCCTGGTTTTATCAGAGAAATTAAATTCCTATATCCTTTTGGAAGAATTAAATTCTTTAAACTTAGTTCTTTCCCCTAAGTTTTGAATCTGCATAACAGAATCTCCCCGATGAGAATTAAATTCTCAACTTGTGGGGAGATCTGCTTCTGCAGACTTCAACCAGAGGAAGAACTGAGTTCTTTTGAGAAGAGTTACACTCTTGGTTTGAGAATTAAATTCTCTGTACTTTCTTCTTACCTAGGATTTTTGTTTAAGAAGGGGATTTTCTTCCTCTAGAGAACTGGATCTCTTTTCTATTTTTCTTTTGTTTCTCAAAGCTTATAGGTGGTTTCCTCTGTGTAAGACTTGAAGTCTTGGGTCCTTTATATAGTAGAAGTAAGTTTGTTGATTTAGTTAAAGAAATCTCTCATTGAGAGATCTTAATTGATTTGGGTATTTTATCTACCGTTGGATCTTTGATCCAAGAAACTCTGTTTTACAGAACATATTTTTCTTGTTTTTAACAAGATCAGAGAAATATTTTCCCATACAGAATTTTTTCTGTAGATAAGTGATTTTTAATCACCATTGGATTTTTAATCCAACGGTACTCTGTTTTACAGAGCGTAATCTTTCTTATTTAGAAAGATTTAAGGAAATATTTTCCAAATAGGGTTTTGATCCCTTAATTTAGAATTTAATTCTATCAGCTCAGAATGCGTTTAGGACCACTCACGTGTAGCACGTGACCCCTACTGAGTTAAACTTGTTAGCTTACATGCAACAGCCTAATAGTGCATCACGTGCTAACACGTGATCTTCTCTGGCCTGCTATTTGTTTTAATATGGCGCCTATATACTTTGTATATAGATGCTCACGTGCTTGCACGTGAGACCCAATTTCAGCCTGTCAATTGTTAAGCGCAGCGCCTATAATCTTTGTTCATAGGCGCTCACGTGTGGGCACGTGATGCTCTATTAGTGAGAAATTTTCCAATCGCTTTTTCTCTCTTTCTTTTCTTTTCTCTCTCCTTTTTTTATAAGGGAACAAGAGCGTGTACATGACACAGCCAGAGAGCTTCGTAGACAGTGGGAGCAACGAAAGCGTGTGCAAGCTGCTTAAATCCATTTATGGATTAAAACAGGCATCGTGGAGCTTGAACATCTGTTTTGATGAAGCTGTCAAAGTTTTTGACTTCATCAAAAAAAAGTAGATGAACCATGTATATATAAGAAGGTAGTAGAGAGTAAGGTTGTCTTCCTCGTATTGTACGTGGATGACATACTCTTAATAGGAAACGATGTTCCTATGCTACCCTCGGTCAAGCTCTTCTTATCACATAAGTTCTCCATGAAAGATCTAAGTGATGCCTCCTACATCCTGGGGATATAGATCTATAGAGATAGATCTAGACGGATGTTGGGATTGTCCCGATCCAGGTACATAGATACCATACTAAAGAGATTTAGTATGGAAGATTCTAACCTTGGTAATTTACCCACTTGTTCAGGAATCACTCTCTCCAAAAAGATGTCTCCCAAGACTGATTTGGAGGAGGCTCGCATGCAAAGGATACCCTATGCTTCGGCAGTCGGATCAATTATGTATGCGATGTTGTGTACCAGACCGGATGTAGCTTACTCACTAGGTGTAGTGAGTAGGTAACAAACAGATCCTGGGGAGAAATACTGGACAGCTGCGAAGAACATTCTTAAGTACTTGAGAAGGACTAAAGAGATGTTCTTGGTGTATGGTAACGGTGAACTCCAGGTGGAGTCCTTTACCGATTCGAGCTTCCAGAGTGATAAGAACGACAAGAAGTCGGTCTCGGGTTTTTTCTTCACTCTCAGTGAAGGGACGGTATGTTGGAAGAGTTCCAAGCTAGATACTGTAGCAGACTCTACGATGAAGGATGAATACATCGCTACCAACGATGCTGCCAAAGAGGCTGTCTGGATAAAGAAGTTCATGAGATGAACTTGGTGAGGTTCCATCCATTGAGCATCCAATACCTGTATATTGTGATAACAATCGAGCTGTGGTTTTGGCCAAAGAACCCCGGTCCCATCAGTGATCCAAATATATTCTTAGAAGGTATCCCCTGATCAGGAAGATAGCAGATCGCCGGGAGATCAAGGTTAGGAGAGTTGACACAGCGGATCCACTCACCAAGGCCCTCCCCTAGATGCTAATCGAGAGAGTTTTTGGGATGTTGGGTATGAGATACTACAGCAATTGGCCTTAGTGCAAGTAGGAGATTGATAGTGATATGTATGCCCTAGAGACCATTATTGTATGATATAGTGGATGCTTGGACAGATATATGGAGGACTTTCTTGCTTGACATGATAGTATGCTATCCGGTTGCCTTCATCTTAACATGTTCACTGATATTATTATATTGTCTCTCATATACATGTTGATAAAGCCCTTAAGATGTAGGCTTGACTACCAGGACTATCATGTGGATCATACTACTGGGACCTGGGTAGTCCACAAACACATCCTTCAATTGTTCCTAGTCGAGGGAATATCGAGACAGGACGTCGATATTCCAGATTAGACTAGTGTGTTCGTTTCTTGACCCTATATGGGGCGATGGTTGATCCCATATCCATTAGTGTTTTACATCAAAGATTGTATACAGGTGCTCATTAGAGAATAGGTACACCGAACAGGACTCGCCGAGAACTCCTAGATGGTAATATACATATCGTCAGATAGAAGTTTTTTGGTGACACTGGTACAAGTTAGTCTGTAGACCTGAGATCGTCATAGAGTCTTGTGTCGTTCCCACTGTGCTTTGATTTCCTTCCTACCACGGCTCAAAGGAGTTGTGAAAACAGGTGGATTTTGGGTACAATCCCGAGTCACATGAAGGGAATGAGCGATAGGAGGGGTTTCGTCTCTCCCGGTATAGAGAGTTGATATTGCGCTATGCTCGATTGGCTATAACAGGAAGTCCCTGGTCAGGGTTTTTGATGAAATTTACTGGTAAGTGTTATCGGTAGTTTCTCGTACCGTTATAGGCCTTATATCGGCATGACTTATCATGTTTTTGGGGTCTGACGATTCCACCCCCAGACTCGATATGCGACATATCAGACAAAAAGACCGGACTGTACGGTAAGGGTTACCTATAGGCTTCATGGGAGTTTGGACAAGCTTGCTTGTTGATCTTCTATTCGTTCAATACCTGGGTAGCCGTTACGTCCAACTAGTACCGCTGACGGCTTGTGGGTGACTGATATGATCATCACCTACTGCTGGCGTATTGACGAGTCTTTAGAGTCCCACATAGAAGTTTCCTGGTTCAAGCGAAACGAAGTAGGACACATATGTTGATATGTGCGGGGGCCTGATTAAATACGAGTATGTGATACCGTATTGTAATCTGGCGGCTATTTGTTATCGGTTAGGTTATGTGTGAGATAACCGGATTATTAAATCAAGTGTTGATTTGATAATGTGATATACAGATAAATGATATTAATCGGTTATATATGATATAACCGGATTATTAAATCAAGGTGTTGATTTAATAATATGATATATATATATATATGATATAATTGTATATTGACCAATATTATTGCTCACTAATTATATCCTTATCTTTATATATGTGTGTGTGTGTGATATATATATATATATATATGAAGCATGGCATGGATTTTCTATTTTTAGAAAATAGAAAAAGAGATGATAAATGGGGAGACTTTGGAGGGATGGGCAAAGCATGGCTTATATCTTTTGTTTATTAGTCTTGACTCACTATTCAAGTATGGTTACAATTTATTATTACAAAGAATTCCATGCTTGAATAAGTGAGGTCAAGAGAGAGCCATTCTTGACTTGATTCCACACTTAGCCATTTTCTTGAGTAGTTCTCATGTGATGAGTTGCTCTCTAGCTCTCTCCATTTTCCTCATCTCCACCTCCAAGCTCAATCCCTCACATGAGTTGTGAAACCTTGAGCTTGTGAGAACTTTAGTAAGCAAAATCCCTACTTCACCATCCTACACTAGATTAGCGTTTTGGTGTAGTGTGTTTCCTTCACTAAAGAGTTTAGTGAAGAGATAGCTTGGATTAGCGGAGTTCGGGTGGATCATCTTCGGCACGAAGTTCATCGAAGGAAGTTCGTTCAACCTTCAAGTGGAGCCTAGTGGAGTCGCGTGGACTGCAACCCGCAGCTTTAGAAGAGAAGGACACGATCTATAAAGGTTGTAGCCATCCATCTCTTAGTTAAGTTTATGATATCATCATGTAAACCCTAATAATCTAGTTTGATCCTTGTTTAGTGTTGATTAGCACCTAGAAATTTTTTAAATTGCATGTGTATGCCCGTTTAAACCCTATCGTAGTGCTAGCAAACACTTTCACTACGAACCTGTTATGGTCTTGTGTTAGCTGTGTAGTATGTGATATTAGAAAATCGAATATTTGAGACATACTTTACCTGCTCAGTATGGTGAATTCAGCATCATACTCATCCACAGATTTTCTCTACATAGAGCCTTGTTGCAGGTGAATGAATTGCTGCTCCATGTCAAAACTGGCAGTCTCGGGAAAATATTTCGTGTCGAACATGTCGCGAAATATCTTCCATTCGATCGGTTGGATAAGTCGGCTTTCTTCAGCCTTCCACCATACGCTGGCATTGTTTGTAAGTTGCATCTTCGCAACTCTTACCCAAGCAATCTCTAGCACTTGTGCTGCTGCCAGATCGTCCTCAATCGAATAAGCCCATTCTTCAGCTTGTAGGGGGCTCCCTTTCCCTGAAAAGTGCTTCGGGTGCAAAGCCCGGAATTGCTTCACTCCGGGTGCCTCGGCTTCTGGGCGGTGCAATAAAATAGCAGTTTTCTGCTGTTGTCCCTCAAAGAGGCTCTTGATTGCCTCATGCAATACCGTCTGCTCGTTGATAGGAGCTGCTACGGTAGGTGTAAGTGGTAAAGGTGATGGTGGGATGTTGTCATTCACGTTGGTGCTGGTATTGTTCGGCGAATCCATAACCTTGAAAGAAAATTAGAGTTAGGATAGATTCAAGGAATTGAAATATATAAAATGTTTAGTTACTGATTCTTATAATTCTTGTGATATATTGCTTAGAATTCCATGCAGAACTGACCTGCATGGACCGCCAACAAAACATGTCACGCCCCACTTCCCAATATATGGAGAAGTAGACGTGGCGAGGCTGCGACGTATTTACTCAGAAATAAACACATTAAGCGTAAATAAGCAATATAAAAGTAAAGCACAAGAATGAAAAGAGATGTAATGAAACAACCACTTTTATTTATATTCATTCTTCACATACAACTGGAAAGTAAAATACAATAATGAAAAGCGATACCTAAACAATGGCATATGAACTGAAAGTAAAGTAAGTACAAGTAGATCTAGAACTTTGGCTCCTCAGCAAACTGCTTCAAATCTTCCTGACAGGACTCAATCTCCTGAGAGTCGGTTCCTCCTGACAACATCCTAAAGAAGAAGAAATAGGAATGTCGTCAGCGAATAATCGCTCGGTAAGTCCCAAAAGAGAGATAGATCAAGTAAAAGGAATAGGTCAGGTAATTTATCTTTTTTTGTTATACTAACGTAGTTGTTTGTAGTTTGATACATAATGTATCAGTGTATATAAGAGGAGTCCAACTTGCTCCGTGGACTAAGGCATATGGAGTACAAGGCCCTATTAAACCCACGGGACAACGGCACGAATATTTAGATTAGGTGTATTATAGTGACCATTTCATTCCACTTCTAATACATTCCGTACCAATCTACCCCATTAAACCCCATAATGCATATTGTATTGATTGTAATGAGTTGTAGTATATGACTTGCAGAAACCATGATATAAGTTGTTCATATAAACAGTTTGGATGTAAACGGATAGTCATGTAGTCAAGTTCAAGATATAGCCATGGATTGGTCAAGTCAAGTCATGTTGCATATTCGTATTGTTCAGTATTCATGTTCAAATTCAAGTGTTCATGTTTGATATATTGGATTCATGTTGAATTGGATATATGGTTGGATTCATGTTTGCATTGTATTCAGATTAGACTGAGACTCAAATTGAGTTAGACACTTAAACAGATTTGAGTCCTGAATTAGGTTTAGGAGTTATCGGTAACTGCTGCACATGGACGGCAAGATTTATGACTTTTTCCAAGCCAATTACTATTGATAACCCCGTTTTAGTTTTCTACCTTAAATAGGTAAGCACCCACTTTCTTCGGCTCTCTGAGGCTCAAAAGAATTGGTCCTGCTTAAACCTATATTTACTAGGGTCCTTAATGTAAATTAATATAACTTGAAGGGATTTATGAAAAATATTTTTAATATACTTTCAAAATAAATCTCAAGTATTTATTTATCGTATTTAGGGTTTTCATGAATGTATTTTTAAAAGTGAAGTATTCTAGTGAATAAATATCAAGCTTGAATAATACATGGTATTTTAGTGTAAAGTTGACTTGTATGGATTCTTGATAGTATTTTCATGAAACTTGTAATTCTTTTCTTTTGTTTTGAAAAACATAGAATTTATTATATATTTAAAATAGATGATTTGATAATATTTATATATAAAAAAATAAAATTTATTTATTAAATAGAAAATCATTTTTTTCTTAAAAATTGCATTTAAAATTCCATCGAGATCGTATGCTCTGTGAGGAGATCTGCATCTCGCTCTACTAGTCCCGAGGATGTGCGATAACCCATACCATCCCGATCGAGTTCCCCAAAATGGGTTGTAGAGGTATAATCGCAAGGAATGTAATCACACAATTTAAATAAATACGGTTTTTAATAGTTTAAGGTATTTATTGGAAAAGTCATGTTTGCCACAAGATATTGTTTTCAAGCGAATCGTGCTATATCAAGATGTGTGTATGTGAGAGGTAGGCTATTACCTCATGAGGTTTTCTAAAGGTATGCTAAACTAAATACTTAAAAGATGTCATATGTAAAGTTTGTGGTATTTAAACGAAAAATGCAAATAAAAGTTATATAACATAATATTTTAAGATAAAACTTGTTCTCAATGTTTATTTCGTGATTATTAAGTAAGGTATAGTGATATGAATGATTGGTTATTAAGAAAGATGGTGTTTTTAACGAGTTTAGAAACGGATGTCGGAATAACTCCACTTTAGACGATTTTTGAAAATAGAACTTTTTAAATTAGGAGAAGAGAAGAAGAGAAGGGACTTACTAGTTTAGAGAAGAGATGGGAGGTTTAGGAAAAGGTTGATGGCTTCGTGGAGTTGCGGGGTCGCCGGAATCGTCTCGAATTCTCGCCGGAACTTGACCTAGAACTAACTCCACTTGTACTCTTG
This sequence comes from Agapanthus africanus, assembly GCA_030015575.1. Classification (NCBI taxonomy): domain Eukaryota; kingdom Viridiplantae; phylum Streptophyta; class Magnoliopsida; order Asparagales; family Amaryllidaceae; genus Agapanthus; species Agapanthus africanus. The sequence continues at coordinate 367,669,290 of JASDDO010000018.1, forward strand.
TTTGACTTGGAAAATTTTGAGAATTTTTGACAATAGATTTCAGAATGAAGAGGACTGGGGTATGATGTTATATTTATAGGATGGAATTAGGGTTTAGGGATTGATGAGAGAATTAAAAAAACCTTTGGGCTTCCAAAAATTTTAAAATAAAAATCAGTAAAAATAATATATGGCTGGGGGGATTTGAACACAAGGACTATGTCACAGCGGTGCAAGGCTTTACCAATGAACTACAAGTTGCTTCTTGTTGTTTTCAAACAAAAATAATACTTAAAGTATACCCAGGCTTGCAAATACTTCATTCTATACATTAACTTTAAATTTTTTTTGTACAATAAAAACAGAGTCGTTACAGTGTGTCGCGCACGTGACCCGCTGGCACCCAGCAGTCGCGTGCCGCGCACGTGACCCGCTGGTGCCCAGCGCCCGCACGCTTGGCGCGTGACCCGTTGGCGTTCAACACCCGCGCGCCACTCACGTGTTCTTAGGACACTCCTCACCCCTCTTTTTCCCATACACTCCACACCTAAAACACGTCTCCCGTTAGAAAAAATTTCTAACGGGACGCTGCCATAGACCCCGCAAGGGGGCTGCTAGCCCCCTTGACCCCCAGCCCGCTATCCGGATAGCGGGACCCCCGTAAACTCTGTGAAACCCCCGATATACCCAAACCCCTCAAGACACACATACGCACACCACACATTAAGTTCGCATGACTAGTTGACCCGTCAATTGGAGGTTCCTTCGCTTCAAAGGCGAGGGGTAATTAACGGCAGTTTAGTCTGCGGCTGTCGGAGATTCAGATCCTCACAATCAATAAACTCCGACCTACCTTAGGTAGGGGGAATATGTATACGCGTGACAAGCGCCGCGTATTCCTATCTCAATGGGGTGACGAAAAATACCCTACAGTAGCGACGTTAGGAATCCGCCGTTTTTGTCGCGCACGAACTGCCGACAAAAAAAGTCCCAAAATTTTATGTTTTAACTTATTTGTACACCCCGCGGACTCACGGTTTGAACCGAGAAGCCTTAGGGTGATTCTTGGATACCCCGGGGAAACCCTGAGGGGCACTGAAGGTCGTGCCCACCCCCAAGACCACCACAAGGTGGCCTTGGGGGGAGGGGACCCGAGAGCACCCCATAAAGGTGCTCTCAGGTCTGCCCCCCTCTTGGGGCCACCTCGTGGCGGCCCCCGGGGGTGGGTACCCCCTGGATCCCTTAAGTGATAATTTATTTCATATCCTTTGCCTCCGCGAACATTCGGGCGGATTTCGAGTTCATTTCGACTCGCGGGTTGTCTTAAAACAAATGTTTTTGGAACTTTAGTGGACTGAATTTTCAAGTTTTAGAAAATTGGAAGTGTTTGCTAATTGTGCGCGGAATTCTAATATCATGGTTTTCTTTACTTACTTTTGTGATGCGTATATCTGTTCTTAAACGTCTTCTAATCGCTATACGTCGATTATTAGGGGTTGTACATATCTTGTGATGTTTTGTTGGTAATGGATTGATAGATCGCCGTGTGAATGACCTGATGTGAATTTAGATGTGAGATGTGAGTGGATTTTGTAATTCATATAATAATTGATGTATATTCTTTTATTGGGGTACATCCAGGTTGAGGATATAGTTACCGGCTATATATTATATTTTCCATTTCCGTATCTAGGATTGACCCACGGAGGAGTGCACAACCTACCGGGTTCTAGGATTCAGTGAGTGGCTATCTCGAGAAGTCGAGACCCGGATCACCCAATTCTAGGAATAGCAGGTGTAGGGTTCCTAGGCACACTAATGAGGTCTCACAAGGCATCAACCATGCCAAATTCAAATTTTCAAGTGCCAAAGAAACCCTATACTAGATCATTAACTAGAGAATAGGCGAAAACAAAATAAGTTAACAACTTAACTAAGAGTGAACGGAAAATACAACCTTTGTAGATCCGGTCCTCCACCTCCATAACTCAGTGTTGAAGTCCCTCCGCTGCGATCATCGGATCCCGGACTCTCGCAGTGGTTTCGTCGGAGAAGTGATCGGGCTAGGTCGTCGACTTCGATGCCGAAGATGATCTACGTCGAGGCAACTCAAGATCAAGCTCCAACTTCACTAAGTCATGAAACTTGTGAAGAAAACACCCTATACTACAAGCCAAGTGGTAGAGGATGAAGAAATAGGAAGTGGGTTCACTTTAGAATTGGATTTCTCACTCTTTTTCTCAAGTCACCATTGAAGCTAGCAAGCTTCTTTCTTCTTGAAGAAGAAGAAGAAGAAGAAAAAGAATATGATAAGAATAATAATGAATAAATGGAAATAAAGTCATTCTTATCATATTTGCAACCATGGTTTAGTGTAGAGAATAAACTAGGGTTTAGTTGAATGTTTAGGATTAAGGCAAATGACAAAATGGCTAGACTTTTCAAAGCTTCAAGAAGCTTCAAGTATCAAACAAAGAAAGCCACCATGTTATATTTTGCCAAAAATAAATAAAAAGAATAAATAAACAAGTGAAAACCCTAACCCATCAACTAAACATGGTTTAAGTCTTACACACACCCATGTTTGCATGTATCATCAAACATGATACAAACAAGTGCACAAAAATATATCACATATACCACTTGTGCACATCAAGTGAGAAAATCCATTTAAAGTGAACCAATATTAGTTAATGCAAATTAATATATCAAATATATAATTATACATTAAATCATTAAATCAACACTTGATTTAACGATCCGGTCATATCGCATATGACCGACTAATATCCAATGTATCGACTTATCGAATCAATCCTCGATTCGATAACTAGGTTATATCGCATACAACCAATCGATACATTCATCGCGAGAATAGAATACGGTATCACATACACGCATTATTCTCGGTCCCGCACATATCTCATATGCGCTCCTATTTCGTTTCGCTTGAGCCAGGAAACCTCTGTGTAGGACTCTAAAGACGCGTCAATACGCCGGCAGCAGGTGATGATCATATCAAACACCCACAAGCCGCAAGCGGTCTGCTAAACGTAACGGCCACCCGGGTATTGAGCGATCAGAAAATCGACGAGCAAGCCCGCTCATACTCCTGTGAATCCAACCAGTAACACTTACCGTACAGTCCAGTCTCGTCGTCTGATATGTCGCATATCTTGCCTAGGGGTGGTAAACTTCAGACCCCAATAGCTCGATAAGTCGTGTCGATATGAGGTCTATAACAGTTCGAGAAACTACCGGTAACACTTACCAGTAAATCTCAGTAACCCTGACCAGGGATTTCCGGTTATAGCCAATCAAACACAGCGCAATATCAACTCCCTATACCGGGAGATACGAATCCCCTCCTATCGCTCATTGCCTCCATGTGATTCGGGACTGTACCCAAAAACCACCGTTTTGCATGCCCTCTTGGACGTGGTAAGGTGGAAATCAAAGCACAGTGGGAATCACACAAGACTCTATGACGATCTCGGGTCAACAGACTACTCTGTACCAGTGTCACCAGAGAACTGCCATCTGACGTAAGGTATAATACCATCTGGGAGTTCTCGGCAAGTCCGTCCAGTGTACCCAGTCTCCACTGAGCACCCGTATATCATCTCTGATGTCAAACACCAATGGATATGGGATCATCCATCGCCCATCTGTATGGGTCGAGAAGGTATACGCTAGTCTACACTGGTATATCGATGCCTTATCTCGATACACCCACGACTAGGGACCTTGAAGGATGTACTTATGGACTACCATGTCCCCACTAGTATGATCCGCATCATAGTCCAGGTAGTCAAGTACACATCCTAAGAGCTTTACCAACATGTAACAGAGAGACAATCAGTGTACACGTTAAGGTAAAGAGCAACCAGATAGCATACTATCATGTCGAGCAAGAAAGTCCTCCCTATATATGTCCAAGCATCCACTACAATATACATCCTATGTATAGTAATGGCCTCTAGGGCATACATATAACTAACAATCTCCCACTTGCACTAGGGCCATCTGATAGCAGTGGTTCTAGTATCTCATACTCAACCATCCCATAAAAGTCCCTCTTTGGGAAAAGGCCTTTGTGAGTGGATCCGCCGTGTTGTCCTCTGAGTCTACTCTCCTAACCTCGATCACCCTGGAGATCAACCATCTCCAAGATTAGGTGATACTGCCTTAGAATATGTCTGGATCACTGATGGGACAGACGTTCCTTGGCATAAGCCACAACTCCATTGTCACACAATGGGAGGAACTAAGTTCATCTCATGAACAAATATACATCCAGACTGCCTCTTTGGTAGCATCTTAAGTAGCGATGTATCCTGCCTTTATCGTCTAGTATGCTACGGTATCTAGCTTGGAACTCTTCCAACATACCGTCCCTTCACTGAGGGTAAAGACAATGCTTGTGACTGACATTCAGTCGTCCTTATCACCCTGGAACCTTTCCAGTGATTCTCCCCAGGATCGATTGATATCATCTCACTACATCTAGTGAGAATCCTAACATCCATTCAGATCTATCTCATAGATCCAAAACCCAGGATTTAGTAGGTATCACTTTGATCATATGTGGAGAATCATTGTGATAAGCGGAGATTGATCGAGCGTAGCATAGGAAACTCCTTCCTTATCAAGAGTATGTCATCCACGTACTCTACGAGGATCACTACCATACTCCCTACTACCTTTTTGTATATACAAGGTTCATCTACCATTTTGATGATGTCAAACTCTTTGACTAACTCATCAAAACAGATGTTCCAACTCCGCGATGCCTGTTTTATCACATAAAACATCTTGCACACGTTTCCGCTGCTCCCACTGTCTACGAGGCCCTCTGGCTGTGTACTTATAGACGCTCTCTTCCAAAACATCATTTAGAAAAGCAGTCATGACACCCAACCACCAGATATCGTAGTCATGATATGTAGCCGTGGCAAGTAGGATCTGGATGGACTTAAACATAGATCCTTAGAAAAGGTTTCAACATAATCCATACCTGGTCAATGATGCAAATCTTTAACAAGTCTAGTTTTGAAAGTCTCAACTTTTCCATGTACACCAAGTAATCTTCTCAAGATATACTTGCTCCTGATGGGGATTTAACCCTTCAGATAAAGCAACTAAAGTCCATACTTTGTTGGTGTATAAGGATTCCATCTCAGATCGCTAAGCATCAAGCCATTCTTACAGAGTTCCACTCCTGATGGCCAGCTCGAAACTAGTTGGGTCATCATCTCATGATGCAATCCTCACTCCCACTGTCATAGAGAAACCGAAGTATCTCTCAGGTGGGTGAGGAACCCTACTAGATCGGCGGAGAGGCTGAGGTTCGTCGGTGACTATTGAATCCTTTGGTTCTATCAAATCATCTGCTGTAGTTTGTATAGCTGAAACCTTTCCAGTTCTACATTACAGACCTTGCATCGAGCTTGTCCGGATTTTTCTTTTAGACATAGGCCGGACAACCCCAAATCTTAACTGACTTAAGAGAAGGGCTCTTCCCTTTCCATATCACATATGAAGTGGTAGGCAACTGATTTGATTTGAACCCTATTCAATAGGTATGCATCTTCTCAAGTGCATAAATCCCAAAAGGAAACAGGTAACTCAGTAGTACTCATCATAGAGCGCACCATATCGAATAGGGTGCAATTGGTCCGCCCCGATATACCGACGTGCTGTGGTGTATACGGAGGAGTAATGCTGAGAGAGAATCTCATTCACCTTTAGAAAAGTCCAAGAATTCCTTGCTCAAGTATTCTCCTCCTTGATCATATCAAAGGACATAATACTTATACCCGTTTTTGGTTCTCTACTTCTAACTTATATGTTGTGAATATCTCAAAAGGTTCGGACTTGTGTTTCAACAGGAACATATGACTGAATCTTGAGAGATCATCAGAGAATGTAATGAAGTACAAAGAACCGGTCCTGGCATGTGTAGACAGGGGATCTACATACATCAACATGTATCAATCCCAAGAGTTTACTAACTCTTTCTCTATTTCCAATAAACAGAGCTGTGGTCATCTTATCTCTGTGACATGACTGGCAAGTTTCACAAGATGTAAATTCAAACTAATTTAAATATGCATCAATATGTAACTTCAGCTAGTAGGGTCACATTGATATGACCTAGTCTACAATACCTCAAGAAGGATTTGTTTATTTCTGAACTCTTCCTCTTGTGTGTGTTCCGTATACTAAGAACTATAGTTTGATTTAGAACATTAATGCTTTTAGATAACGTGCCTGAACCGATCAACTCTTGATATAGAAAATGTTCAAAACATTATCCAACAATACAAAATTATATCCTTTCTTTACTAATAAAGAGACTGATATGATTTTGTATATCAGGTTCGGTATCTAATAACATTCGTTCAGAATCAATGTATTAGTAATACAGGGTGACAGTGACCAACAGACTTGGTTGCAACACTTGCCCCGTTTTCTGTCTCATGAAACTTATCACCCGTTCTCAGTTCTCTACTTATCTGTAGCCCTATGTAACAGATTACATATCTGGGGTCCTGATCCGATATCAAATACCCAGGACATAGAGGATACTGAGAAACAGTTCTTTGTAATGAACACACCCGAAGATGATGCAGCAGTATGCACTTTCTTCGTTTGGGCGGCACGGGAATTCTGGTAATCCCTAATTTCCTGCTCTGTCTTATAACAATTATAAGTTGGAGCGGGACCAACGTTCCCCAGCTCAGTATAGCAAGCGGGTTTGGTCAATACATCCGTATTATTATCTTGATTAAGGCGTGACATGGTCGCTACCAGGAGAGAGAGAGAAGAAAACACTCAGCGTGCGCTCTTGTAAGAATAGATTGGTTATTATTTTATCTAATCAGGATGGCTCCCACTGTTTTTATCAAATCTTCCTTCAAACCCTAAAAGGAAAGACTAGCCGGGATTAATTACACACTACAAGTTCGTCAATCTTTCAGCCAGGCCAGTGTCGGTACTTTGAGGGAGGTCCCACGTGCTTTCGCACGAACCTAATTAATGTAAACCTCGTTTTCCCAGAGACGTAACCTCGTTAACACCTTTCTAGACACCTACTTGATCGGCTAATTGTAATATATAAAACTCTCCCAGGAGTAACAATTACTCGCAGCGGATATCGGGATCCAACTATCTCATAGAAGGTATGCAATCTCATTGCAAATTTCAACACTTGAAATTCCCGATAATTTTGCCCCTAGCATCCTATGACCTTGACGGAGGTCAACAAACCATAGGGTACTAGTCAAGTTCAACCCGTCATTTCTTGATTGAATCAAACCCACCAGCACGACCCTTGACGGAGGTCAACAAGGCCGTACGACTACCCTAACCCAATCTGCATCATATGCATAAGCAGATAAATACTAGTTAGCTACCGCACACTACGCCTTGACGGAGGTCAACAAACGTAGCACGAATACTAAGTAGGACTTATCTGAAATGACGGAAAGCTATGACAGGTTTTTCTGAAAACCTTTTGCGTAATGAACTTGATATCGTTGTAGAATCAAATGATTTTAAAATGGAGTGTTTTTTAGGCTTTTCTAGTTTTGGTAAAGGGGTCACTCCCGGTGAAGGGATCGTCAGCCCTTTCCTCATCGAATAAGGTGCAGGATATATCACACATACCACTGTGCAAAGCAGAAACTATAGAAGCTATCAAAAGACAAACCAAATGTGTAGCATCTGCCAGTTATTGCTAAAGGGGTCACTCCCGGTGAAGGGATCGTCGGCCCTTTCCTCATCGAATAAGGTGCAGGATATATCACATATACCACTGTGCAAAGCAAGAACTGTAGCTACCTGTTTTATTTTTGAAATTCGATTCCACAACATCATTAGGTTTCTTTTACTTTCATTAATCATATTAATGAAGTCCCATCATTTAAATCACCTAAACATCACAGATAAATACGATGTACACTTATGCCATCCGTGTTCGCCTCGATGTCCCCTCGTGCACCGTTAGGTTAGGTAACTAACAGCATAGCGGGGCAGGGCTAGCGCGGGTGTAAAACATAAGTAACGTCTATATAATATATCATATATACTATATAAAGTATCTATCACAGAACATATCATATGATCACATCACAGATAACGCAGCAGAAAAATATCATATGAAATATTGGATATACTAGGACGTCCGTGTTTTTAATACGAGCCAGTATAAAACACGGATTCCACGGTCGCGATGAATAGCCAATCCCACACCCCTAGACCCCTACGAGAGCGGAAAGCAACCCTACCAATTCTAGAGTCAGGAGACCCGGACTCGACTCCTCGAGTTGGTCTCCCACTGGACTCCAGAACCCGGTTACTTGTGCCCTCCTCCTTGGGTCTATCCTAGTGCGGAAAAATAAATAATATACAAAAAGTGACATCTTCCGCAACGTGAAAGTGCCCCAATAAAAGAATATTACATAAAAGTTTTTACATGAATGAAAATGAAAAACACTCATCTCACATAAAAAAAACCCGGCTATTCAAACACGACGATCCAATATAACATATCCAGCAACACATAACAACACATGTCATCAACGTAAGTAAACATGCGTATCCCAATTGTCGTTGACATATAACAACGAAACCGGCGATATCACATATTACACTTACGGACGCAGAAAAGAAAGTGTAAAACTACAACAGTTGGAATCCGCAACCTCTTTAGACATCGCATGCCTAATCAAATGAATTCCTTAGACATCGCATGCCTAACAATTATAAACCCCGCATTTTAGTCTCATTATCGAAAACTCTTTTCAATATCAAGTCGGGCAATTCAACAAGATTCCCGACATCCTGATCGAATGCTCGTCGCAAACTTCAGTAGACGGCTGCACCCCCGATACCGCCGACGAAGTGCACCAAGGCGGAACACCGCTGCTGCGAGCACCCGAACGGATGCTTTCGGTGACGGGGTTCTCCTACAGTCACTTGGTCGTGGCTATGGGGTGAGGCTGTCTATTAAGTTTACCCGGCGAGTATCCGCGTACGCTACGTGATTGCGACGGACTTTCGATCACATCAAAATTCCGTGGCAACCGATCAAGTGAGACTAAACTGCTATGTTTATAACATTCATATTAGTTATCTCATAACTACATTTGAATTCCAAATACTGTATCACATTCTAGATAAATAGAAAATGTTAAACTTTCCGATCGAACAATCAAACATCCAAGTTTTCCCGAATGGTTTTCAACACTTGAAATAAGTTTTAAAACATCCATTTCATGCCACAGTACCAACGGTCCAGCCGTAAAAGGGTCAAGCCAACGCCTCACATGTGGCACGCCGTACTGCCCCAAACCCTAAGGTTCAAAGGGCGGCTTAAAACGGTCACATAATCGAGTTAAGGTTTGTTGTCTTCTAGAGGGTCCATCGCGTTACTTGCACTACTTAGAACATTCTTAAACTACGGAAAAATCCAATACTTAGAAATTTCCCGGCAGGGTAAAAAGTGGGTATTTATATCCGGTCGAACTTTTTAACAGTTTCTAAAATATCCGCAAAAACATAAACGAAGTTAAATTATCCGATCAAATTAACGAGTCCCCAATAAAACCCTAGAAAACTCAACACATGAGTGGAATTAAAAAATTCCCATAAAAAATTGCCAAGAAAGGACCTAAGAATAAATATATGAAATTTCAGGGACTAAGTCCAAATTTTGGCCGCGGAACCGCCGCCAAACCCATGGTTTAGCCGCGGTTCCGTGGTCAAATTATTGACTTAGAGGACCGTACTTCACAGTAATTCTTAGTTTTTCCTGCTTGTTTTTCTGAGAATTTTTAATTCACAAAAATCCACTGTTTTGAAAAATGTACAGAGAAGGGTTTTGTCGGGGTTTACGGGTTCGATCGGACTTCTAACTTCGTCTACACTTCGCCTAAAGCTCTAGCTAGGCTCTGATACCACTGTAGGGTTCCTAGGCACACTAATGAGGTCTCACAAGGCATCAACCATGCCAAATTCAAATTTTCAAGTGCCAAAGAAACCCTATACTAGATCGTTAACTAGAGAATAAGCGAAAACAAAATAAGTTAACTACTTAACTAAGAGTGAACGGAAAATACAACCTTTGTAGATCCGGTCCTCCACCTCCATAGCTCCGTATTGACGTCCCTCCGCTGCGATCATCGGATCCCGGACTCTCGCGGTGGTTTCGTCGGAGAAATGATCGGGCTAGGTCGTCGACTTCGATGCCGAAGATGATCTACGTCGAGGCAACTCAAGATCAAGCTCCAACTTCACCAAGTCATGAAACTTGTGAAGAAAACACCCTATACTACATGCCAAGTGGTAGAGGATGAAAAAATAGGAAGTGGGTTCACTTTAGAATTGGATTTCTCACTCTTTTTCTCAAGTCACCATTGAAGCTAGCAAGCTTCTTTCTTCTTGAAGAAGAAGAAGAAGAAGAAGAAGAAAAAGAATATGATAAGAATAATAATGAATAAATGGAAATAAAGTCATTCTTATCATATTTGCAACCATGGTTTAGTGTAGAGAATAAACTAGGGTTTAGTTGAATGGTTAGGGTTAAGGCAAATGACAAAATGGCTAGACTTTTCAAAGCTTCAAGAAGCTTCAAGTATCAAACAAAGAAAGCCACCATGTTATATTTTGCCAAAAATAAATAAACAAGTGAAAACCCTAACCCATCAACTAAACATGGTTTAATTCTTACACACACCCATGTTTGCATGTATCATCAAACATGATACAAACAAGTGCACAAAAATATATCACATATACCACTTGTGCACATCAAGTGAGAAAATCCATTTAAAGTGAACCAATATTAGTTAATGCAAATTAATATATCAAATATATAATTATACATTAAATCATTAAATCAACACTTGATTTAACGATCCGGTCATATCGCATATGACCGACTAATATCCAATGTATCGACTTATCGAATCAATCATCGATTCGATAACTAGGTTATATCGCATACAACCAATCGATACATTCATCGCGAGAATAGAATACGGTATCACATACACGCATTATTCTCGGTCCCGCACATATCTCATATGCGCTCCTATTTCGTTTCGCTTGAGCCAGGAAACCTCTGTGTAGGACTCTAAAGACTCGTCAATACGCCGACAACAGGTGATGATCATATCAAACACCCACAAGCCGCAAGCGGTCTGCTAAACGTAACGGCCACCCGGGTATTGAGCGATCACAAGATCGACGAGCAAGCCCGCTAACACTCCTGTGAATCCAACCAGTAACACTTACCGTACAGTCCGGTCTCGTCGTCTAATATGTCGCATATCTTGCCTAGGGGTGGTAAACGTCAGACCCCAATAGCTCGATAAGTCGTGTCGATATGAGGTCTATAACAGTTCGAGAAACTACTGGTAACACTTACCAGTAAATCTCAGCAACCCTGGCCAGGGATTTCCTGTTATAGCCAATCGAACACAGCGCAACATCAACTCCCTATACCGGGAGAGACGAATCCCCTCCTATCGCTCATTGCCTCCATGTGATTCAGGACTGTACCCAAAAACCACCATTTTGCACGCCCTCTTGGACGTGGTAAGGTGGAAATCAATGCACAGTGGGAATCACATAAGACTCTATGACGATCTCGGGTCAACAGACTACTCTGTACCAGTGCCACCAGAGAACTGCCATCTGACGTAAGGTATAATACCATCTGGGAGTTCTCGGCGAGTCCGTCCAGTGTACCCAGTCTCCACTGAGCACCCGTATATCATCTCTGATGTCAAACACCAATGGATATGGGATCATCCATCGCCCATCTGTATGGGTCGAGAAGGTATACGCTAGTCTACACTGGTATATCGATGCCCTGTCTCGATACACCCACGACTAGGGACCTTGAAGGATGTACTTATGGACTACCATGTCCCCACTAGTATGATCCGCATCATAGTCCAGGTAGTTAAGTACACATCCTAAGGGCTTTACCAACATGTAACAGAGAGACAATCAGTGTACACGTTAAGGTAAAGAGCAACCAGATAACATACTATCATGTCGAGCAAGAAAGTCCTCCCTATATATGTCCAAGCATCCACTACAATATACATCCTATGTATAGTAATGGCCTCTAGGGCATACATATAACCAACAGCAGGTAGCTTGCCACACTCGTAGGAGTCTAGAATAATTCACACTCGGCTATTCACATGACCGTGGAGAATTGTATTTCATAGATGGCTCAAAGAAATGCATATATTCTTAGTTGATCTATATTTCCATTCTCTATGATGCTTATATCTGCCTGTGTTGTTTATCATGCCTGTGACGAATGGTTATATATATCTATATATAAATAAATATTGTATATGTTTTGCATCCGCGCTAGTCCAGCCATCGCTCTGTCGTTAGTTAAGTAATCTAACGGTGCATGACGGGGCCCAATGGCAAATACGGGTGGCATATACGTATATTCTATTTGCATTCTTTTCTAGTGTAATAAGGTTAATTGATGGGACCGCATTAATCTCACTTAATGCAAAGAAACAAACCTAAAATTTGACGTCGTTGGAACAATTATAAAACCACTCGATTTTCTTCAAAAATAACTTTTAATAGTAGAGCCTAAACCACTCCTTTTTAAAAGCTATTCGTTTCCTTCGACTATATCAAGTTCATTACGTTCACGGTTTTCGCCAAAAACCATCCGTAGCCCTCCGTTATTTGAGATAATTATCAACTAGTATTCATGCTGTGTTTTGACCTTCGCCAAGGTATAGTGTTTAGTAGCTAGCAGGTATTTATCTGTAACATAGATAGATGTATTAATTTAGGACAGGCGTACAGCTGTTTTGACCTTCATCAAGGGCTTATACGAATGGGTCTAGATTAATCTGGACAATGACGGGTTGAATTTGACTTACGACTTATGATGTTTTGACTTTCGTCAACGTTATAAGCGCTTGGGGCAAAAACCACATCGGGAATTTCAAACATACATGAAACTTACTAGTGTTGCATACCTTCTGGAGTGTGGTAGTTTTGGTAAGCTTCCTTCAAAATTATCACACGATAATAGTTGGATCCCAATCCTACTGTAAGTATCAGCTACTCTTCGGGAGAGTTTTTCACTTTGCAATTAGATAATCAAGTAGGTGTCTAGAAAGGTGTTAACGGGGTTATGCCTCTAGGAAAACAAGGTTATTTAATTGGGTCCGTGCGAAAGCACGGGGGACCTCCCTCCAAGTACCAACACTGGCCAGATCGAAAGATAAGCGAACTTGTAAGGTGCGATTAATCCTGACTAATTCTTTTTTTAGGGTTTGGAGGAGAATTCGAGAAAACAATGGGAGCTATACTATTTAGATAAACTAATAACCAATCTAAACTTGCAAGAACATATACTAAGTGTTTCTTTTCTCCCTCTCCTCATTGCAGCTACCATGACGGGACTTAAGTTTATACTAGATAAAAATAAACTGACTGGGACGAACTATAAAAACTAGCTGAGGAACGTCCACATGGCCCTTACTTATGATAAGGTTGCATATGTCCTCACGGCTAAGGCCCCCTATTCCAGGTCCAGAATCTTTAGTCGCGGACATTGAGGTCTGTAAGACTTATGATCTTGATTGTACGAAAGCCAAGTGCCTCACGTGGCCTCCTTGAATAATGAACATCAGAGGCGGTACGAGAAGATGGATCTTACTTCCATCTTCCTCCATACCAAAGACTTGCATAGAGAGAAATCTCGTATCGCAAGATACGAGACCTCGAAAAAACTATTTCATGCGAGGTTGCCCGTCGAATCATCTGCAGGGGACCACGTGCTAAAGATGATTACTCTCATCGAAGAGCTCCCGGACCTTGGAACTACGTTGGAGAATGAGTTGTATACCAACTTGATTCTACAGTCCCTTCTCTCCATCTATGCCCAATTCGTATTAAATTTCAATATGCAAAAGACGGAAGTTATACTTCCTGAGCTTCTCAATATGTTGAAGGTGGCAGAGGGCACTTTGAAGAAATCCAAGAAAACACCCGCTCTGTTTGTTGGGAATCTTCTTCCTCTAAATCTAAGGCTAAGGCCAAGGGGAAGAAGAAGAAGAAGGCCCCCACCAAACCGAAAGGAGGTGGGCAGAAGGTGCAGGGAAAGGAAAATGATAAGATTGGGAGATCAGCTATAAAGGAGGAATGTTTACTGTCATAAGAAGGGACATTGGAAAAAAGATTGTTGGGCTTTGAAAGCCAAGAATCAGGACACGAAGTAAGTTGTGGATTCGGTTTCAGGTGTATTTGTAATTAAAAACCGTTTCTCTATTAATTCTACTTCATGGATATTAGATACCGGATCAGGATCTCACATCTGTAATTCTTTGCATGTGCTGAAAAGCTGTAAAGTTTTGAGAAAAGATGATATGACCCTCAGGTTGGCAACGGAGCTAGTGTGGATGATATTGCAGTAGGAGAATATCATCTTGGATTGGCGAGTGGATATATTTTGTTGTTGCATAAATGCTGTTGTGTACCCAGCACGATGTGTAATATTATATCTATATCTTTGTTATCTAATGAAGGATATAATTTTGCACTTGAAAGCAATATCATAAACATTGATCTGAATCATAAAATGATTGGGTCGGGTACACTAAATAACGGAATATATGTACTCAATCAATATCAAGTTTTCAACGTCCAAAACACGCTAAAAAGAAAGACACCAGAATTAAATCAAGCTTTCTTATGGAATTGTAGACTTGGTTATATCAATAAAACACGATTGAATAAGTTATATAAAGATAGATATTTAGATACATTTGAATATCTATCTTATGCAACTTATTAATCATGTATCAAAAGAAAGATGACCAAAACTCCATTCACTAGACACGGAGAAAGAGCCATTGAGCTCATGGGACTCATACACAGCGACGTGTGTGAGCCAATGTCTACACATGCAAGAAGTGGTTATTCCTACTTCATCACTTTTACCGATAATTTATCAAGATATGGACATGTATTCTTGACAAAACATAAATTCAAGACTTTTGAGAAATTCCAGGTGTTAGTTGTATGTATGCCCTAGAGGCCATTATTATACATACGATATATATTATAGTGGATGCTTGGACATATATAGAGAGGACTTTCTTACTCGACATGATAGTATGCTATTTAGTTGCTTTTTATCTTAACATGTATACTTGTCTCTTGATACTGTCTCATAGTTACATGTTGGTAAAGCCCTTAGAATGTATACTTGACTACCAGGATTATGATGCAGATCATACTAGTGGGGCCATGGTATACCATAAGTTCATCCTTTAATGTTCCTAGTTGTGGGTGTATCTAGACAAGGCATCGATATGCCGGAGTAGACTAGCGTATACGCTTCTCGACCCATGAGATGGGCGATGGATGATCCCATATCCATTGGTGTTTGATATCAGAGATGGTATACGGGTGCTCAGTAGAGACTGGGTACACTGGACGGACTCGCCGAGAATTCCTAGATGGTATTATACCTGACGTCAGATAGCAGTTCTCTGGTGACATTGGTACAAGTTAGTCTGTAGACCCGAGATCGTCATAGAGTCTTGTGTGATTCCCACTGTGCTTTGATTTCCACCTTACCACGTTCAAGAAAACGTGCAAAACGGTGGTTTTTGGATACAGTCCTGAGTCACATGGAGGCAATGAGCGATAGGAGGGAATTTCGTCCCTCCCGGTATTGGGGGTAGATTTCGTGCTGTGCTCGATTGGCTATAACTGGAAGTCTCTGGCCAGGGCTGATTTAGAAATTTACTGGTAAGTGTTATCAGTAGTTTCTCGACCCGTTATAAGCCTCGTATTGGCATGACTTATCGAGTTATTAGGGTCTGACGTTTACCACTCCTAGACTGGATATGCGACATTTTAGACGAAGAGACCGGACTGTACGGTAGTGTTACTGACAGGATTTATAGGAGCTAGAGCAGGCTTGCTTGTTGATCTTATGATCGCTCAATACCCGGGTAGCCGTTACGTCCAGATAGTACCGCTGATGGCTTGTGGATGCTTGATATGATCGTCACCTACTGCCGGCGTATTGACGAGTCTTTAGAGTCCTATACAGAGGTTTTACTGGCTCAGGCAAAACGAAGTAGGAGCACGTATGTGATATGTGCGGGACCGAGATTAATACGAGTATGTGATACCGTATTTTATTCTCGCGATATTTGTATCGCTCGGTTATATGTGATATAGCCGGGTTATCGAATCAAATACTGATTCGATAAGTTGATACATATAATATTAGTCGGTTATATGTAATATAGCCGGATTATTAAATCAAGTATTGATTTAATAATTTAGTGTATAATTGCATATTTGATATACTAGTTTACATTAACTAATATTAGCTCACTTAAGCATTTATTTTTCTCATATGTGCACACTTAATATATATGTGATATATATTAATTGCGTTTTATTTATATATCATGGTTAATGATACATGCAACATGGGTGTATGAGACATACATCAAGATAATGATAATGAAGGGTTTATTTATTTAGTGTAAATCAATTATTAGTTAGATAATAGTCATATGGCATGAAGCTTGTAGAAGCTTGGAGATCCATTGACTAATCCACTATTTTTGTCTTATACTAGATATTTGTTAACCCAACCATTATCTAAACTCATGGTTAAGTCTCTACATGAGACATATTAGATATTTTCTCATCCATGATTGCCATTCACTCTCTCATCCATTATTTTCTTTCTCTTCCTCAAGCTTGATAGAGAGCTCTCTAGGTTTTATGAGAGGTAATAAAAATAATGAGAAAATTAATTCTAAAGTGAGCAAAAATCCTACTTCATCATTCTCTACTAGATTAGCACTTTAGTATAGGGTGTTAGCTTCACTAATCCCACATTAGTGAAGAGGTAGCTTGAGTTAATGTCTCCTCGACGTAGATCATTTTCGGTCTCGAAGACTTCGTGCAAGCGCGTTGCTTTCTTCTTGTGGAGCCACTCTAAAATCCGCAAGATCACTACTTGGAGCGAATGGGCTACTACAAGGAGTTACTGAAGTGAAGGACCGTTCTACAAAGGTTGTATTCCTAGTTTACTTAACTGTAAAGTAGTTTACACATGCTATTATCTAAATCTTTAGTTAAGATTCTAGGTTTAGGATTGTTTTGTACGGAAAATTTTTGAAAATGGTATGGACGATACCTCCCGAAACCTTGCTGCCGTGCTAGACAACCCTACAGTGGTATCAGAGCCAAGCTAGAGATTTAGACGATATATGTAGAATTACGAAACCGAAACAACTCCGAAACACCCGATACACGAATCTAGTTTCTGTCGAAATTTTAAAGTCGTCGAAAAAAAATTTAAACAACTGCAGAATGTTGCATATGATGTAACATGAGCACTGAACCAAGACCAACCAATTTGGTCGGTTTTTAGCCAGCCAGACATGCAAAAATTCCGAGCAGGCCGGCCTAAATTTTGATTCTGGGGTTCGTCTTGGTTTGGTGCTTCGGTCTCTGGGTTTTAGTGTTTCAGGTGTTATTTATTTTTGCTAAATTTTCATGTGATGTTAACTTTCTGCAAAGGCAATTTGGAGTGTTTCGTAGCGTAATTCTAACATGTTTTCGAATTGTCTAGACGGTGTTAAAAAGTTCGAACGGATATCAAATATCCACTTTAACTCTCGACGGAAAATTTTCTAAGAGTTGCATTTTTTCCGAGTTAAAGAACATTCAAATATCATGCAAGTAATGCGGTGGACCCTCTAGAGGAACAAAACCCTAACTCGATTCTATGACCGTAAGAACCGCCGCCAAACCCTAGGTTTGCGGTAGTTCCGCGGCGCCATAGGTGAGGCAAGAGTTGACCCTTCTACGGTTGGTCCATTGGTACTGTGGCATGTGATGAGTATTTTTAAACTGCGCTCAAGTGTTGAGCTTTTTGGGAAATTTTGGGTGTTTATTGATTCGATCGGAATGTTTAACGTCGTCTAACTTTTTCTGAAATGTGATACAATATGTGGAATTCATATATTTAGGCATCAAATCTAAAGTATGTGATATTTTGGGTTTATGATATCTAAGGTGATTGTGGATTCTAAATGTTGTACTTTGACATTTTCTTTTTCTGCGACCGTAAGTGTAATATATGGTGTATCACCATTTTCGTTGCTATATGTCAACGACAATTATGATACGCATATTTACTTACGTTGATGATATGTGATATTATGTGTTGCTGTGATATGTTATATTGGATTCGTCGTGTTTAGAATAGTCGGGGGTTTTATATGAGATGAGAGTTTTTATTTTCATTCATGTAAAATTCATTGTATGTAATATTTTTTTATTGGGGAACTTCCGGGTTGAGGATGATGTCACCATTGTTGTATATTATTTACTTTTCCGCGTTAGGATAAACCCAAGATGGGAGGCACAAGTAACCAGGTTCTAGAGTCCAGTGGGAGACCATCTCGAGGAGTCGAGACCGGGTCTCCTAACTATAGAATTGGTACGGTTGCTTGCCGCTCTCGTAGGGGTCTAGGGATGTGGGTTTGGCTATTCATCGCGATCGTGGAATCCGTGTTTTATAATAGCTTAAAATAAAACACGGAATTCCTAATATATCCAATATTTCATATGTTATCTTCAGCTGCTGATATTCTGTGATGTGATCATTTTATATGCCTGAGACGATTGCTTTATTATTTTATATATATATGTGATATATAATAAACGTTGCTTATATTTTACACCCGCGCTAGTCCCTCCCCACTATGCCGTTAGTTAAGTAACCTAACGGTGCATAACGGGACACTGTGGCGAATGCGGATGGCATAAGCGTACGTTGTATTTTCGTTTCTTCTGTGATGCTTAGGAAGCATAAATGATGGAACTTCATTAATGAGATTAATGAAGGAAAAGAAATCTATAAGATATTGTAGAATCAAATTTTCAAAAAGAGTAGCCCTAGTTTTTGCTTTGCATAGCAGTATTCCTTGTAAAATATCCAGTACCTTATTCGATAAGGAAAGAGCCGAGATCCCTTAACCGAAAGTGACCTATTTAGCGAAACTAGCAGATGCTACAACTCACACGGTATTGTTTTTTGATCGCTTCTATAGTTCTTGTTTTGCATAGCGGTATTTGTGAAATATCCTTCACCTTATTCGATAAGGAAAGAGTCGAGATCCCTTCACCGGGAGTGACCTCTTTAGCAAAACTAGTAAAAGCCTAAAAAAACACTCCTTTTCAAAAATCACTTATTTCTACAACGATATCAAGTTCAGTACGCAAAAGGTTTTTTAAAAAACCTGTCGTAGCCCTCCGTCATTTCAGATAAGGACTATTTAGTATTCGTGCTGCGTTTGTTGGCCTTTGTCAAGGCGTAGTGTGCGGTAGCTGAATGGTGCTTATCTGCTTATGCATGTGATGCGATTGGATTAGGGTAGTCGTACGACCTTGTTGGCCTTTGTCAAGGGTCATGCGGGTGGGTTTAATTCAATCAGGAAATGACGGGTTGAACTTGACTAGCATCCTATGGTTTGTTGGTCTTTGTCAAGGTCATAGGGGGTTAGGGGCAAAATATTATCGAGAATTTCAAGTGTTAAAATTTGCAATGAGATTGCATACCTTCTATGAGATAGTTGGATCCCGATACCCACTGCGAGTAGGTGTTACTCCTGGAAGAGTCTTGCACTTTACAATTAGCCGATCAAGTAGGTGTCTAGAAAGGTGTCAACGGGGTTAAGCCTCTGGAAAAACGAGATTTACTTTAATTAGGTCCGTGCGAAAACACGGGGAACCTCCCTCAAAGTACCGGCACTGGCCTGGCTGAAAGATTGGCGAACTTATAATTAATCACGGCTAGCTTTCCTTTTAGGGTTTGAAGGAAGATTTGATAAAAACAGTAAGAGCCATCCTGATTAGATAAAATAATAACCAATCTGATTCTACAAGAGCATACGCTAAAGTGTTTTCCTCTCTCTCTCTCCAGGTAGCGATCATGCCACGTCTTAATCAAGATAATAATATGGATGTATTGACCGAACCCACTTGTTATACTGAGCTGAGGAACGTTGATTCCGTTCTTTCTTATAATTGTTATAAGACAGAGCAAGAAATAGGAAAATATCCGGATTCCTACGCCGCCCAAACGAAGAATAAGCATGTTGATGCATCTTCTTCGGGTGTGTTAGTTATCGAGAACTGTTTTTCAGTTCACTCTACGTCCTGAGTATTAGATACCGGATCGGGATCCCGCATATGTAATATGTTACATGGGCTAAGGAAGGTAGAGAACTGGGAATGGGTGATCATTCCGTAAGAGTAGGGAATGGTGCAAATGTTGCGGCCAAAGCAGTTGGCGAATATCATCTTGTATTACCAAATGGTAATATATTGATTCTGAACGAATGCTATTATATACCAACCCTGATATGCAATCTTATATCAATTTCTTTATTAAGTAAAGAAGGATATAATTTTGTAGAACAGGATGATGTTATGAACATCTTCCTGAATCAAAAGTTGATTGGATCAGGCTCGTTAAATAATGGTATATACGTTCTAAATCAAACCACGATTCTTAATGTACAAAACACACACAAGAAGAAGAGTTCAGAAATAAACGAATCTTTCTTGTGGCATTGTAGACTAGGTCATATCAATGCGACACGACTAGCTAAGTTGCATAAAAATGGATATTTGAATCCGTTCGAATTATCATCTTATGAAACTTGTTATTCATGTCTCAAAGGAAAGATGACCAAAACTCCGTTTACTGGACACGGAGAAAGAGTTACGGAACTCTTGGGACCGATACATAGTGATGTATGTGGTCCCATGTTTACACATACTAAGAATGGTTCCTCATACTTCATTACATTCACTGACGATCTCTCAAGATTCGGACACGTGTTCCTATTGAAACACAAGTCTGAAGCTTTTGAGAAATTCAAAGAATATAAACACGAAGTCGAGAACCAAACGGGTAAAAGTATTAAAATTCTTCGATCTGATCGAGGAGGAGAATACTTGAGCAATGAGTTCCTGGACTATCTAAAAGAGAATGAGATTCTCTCTCAGCTTACTCCTCCGTATACACCACAGCACAACGGTGTATCGGAGCGGAGGAATCGCACCCTATTAGATATGGTGCTTCTATGATGAGCACCGCTGAGTTGTCTATTTCCTTTTGGGATTATGCGCTTGAGACAGCAGCATACCTATTGAATCAAGTTCAATCTAAATCTGTACCTACCACACCATATGAGATATGGAGTGGGAAGAGACCATGTCTTAAATGAGTTAAGATATAGGGTTGTCCAGTCTATGTCAAAAGGAAAAATCTGGACAAACTCGAGGCACGGTCAGTTCTTTGCAAGTTTGTGGGATATCCCAAATATTCACATGGATATCTTTTCTACCATGGCGAGAAACAAAAGGTGTTTGTTTCTCGACATACCACCTTTTTAGAAAAGGAATTTCTTGCAAAGGAAATTAGTGGCAACAAGGTAGAACTGGAAGAAATTCCGGCTACACAAACTGCAATTGAAGATTTGGTGGAACCAGAGGATTCGATAGCTCCCAACGAGCCTCAGCCTCTCCACCGATCTAGTAGGATTCCTCATCCACCTGAGAGATACTACGGTTTTCTCATTAATGGTGGGAGCGAGGATTGCATCATGGAAGATGATGACCCAACTAGCTTCGAGCAGGCCATCACGAGTGGGGACTCTGTGAAGTGGTTGGATGCAATGTGATCTGAGATGGAATCCATGTACACTAACAAAGTATGGATTTTGGAAGTTGCTCCTGAAGGGGTAAAACCCATTGGGAGCAAATAGATCTTTAAGAAGAAACTTAGTGTAGATGGAAAAGTTGAGACATTCAAAATTAGACTTGTTGCAAAAGGTTTTCGTCAACGACCAAGTGTGAATTATGATGAAACATTTTCTCCAGTAGCTATGCTTAAGTCCATCCGGATCCTACATGCCATCGCTGCATACCATGACTACGAAATCTGGTAAATGGATGTTAAGACCGCCTTTCTAAATGGTGATTTGGAAGAGTGCGTGTACATGACTCAGCCAGAGGGCTTCGTAGACAGTGGGAGCAGCGGAAAGGTGTGCAAGCTGCTTAAATCCATCTACGGGTTAAAGCAAGCATCGCGGAGTTGGAACATCTGTTTTGATGTCGTTGTTAAAGAGTTTGACTTCGTCAAAAACATAAATGAACCTTATATATACAAGAAGGTGGAAGAGAGTAACGTTGTCTTCCTCGTATTGTACGTGGATGACATACTCTTAATAGGAAATGATATTCCTATGCTGCACTCGGTCAAGCTCTTCTTATCACAAAGATTCTCAATGAAAGATCTAGGTGATGCCTCATACATCTTGGGGATTAAGATCTATAGAGATAGATCTAAAAGGATACTGGGATTGTCCCAATTCAGGTACATTGACACCATACTAAAGAAGTTTAGTATGGAAGAATCCAAACATGGGAATTTACCCACGATCTCAGGACTCGCTCTCTCCAAAGAGATGACTCCCAAGACTAATTTGGAGAGAGTTCGCATGCAAGAGATACCCTATGCTTCGGCAGTAGGCTCTATCATGCACGCGATGTTATGTACCAGACCCGATATAGTATACTCACTAAGTATAGTGAGTAGGTATCAAGCAAATCTAGGAGAGAGTCACTGGATAGCTGTGAAGAGCATTCTCAAGTACTTGAGAAGGACTAAAGAGATGCTCTTGGTGTATGGTAACGGAGAACTCCAAGTGGAGTCCTTTACCGATTCGAGCATCCAGAGTGATAAGGACGACTCTAAGTCGGTCTCGGGATTTGTCTTTACCCTCAATGGAGGGGCGGTTTGTTGGAAAAGTTCCAAACAGGAAACCGTGGCAGACTCGACGATGGAGACTGAATACAACGCTGCCAACGATGCTGCCAAAAAGGTTGTTTGGATGAAGAAGTTCATAACTGAACTTGGTGTGGTTCCATCTATTGAGTATCCAATACCTTTGTATTGTGATAACAATGGAGCGGTGGCTTTGGCCAAGGAACCCAGGTCCGATCAGCGATCCAGACATATTCTAAGGTGGTATCACCTGATCCGGGAGATAGTTGATCGCCGGGAGATCGAGGTCAGGAGAGTTGATACGAAGAACAACACATCGGATCCACTCACGAAGGCCATTCTCCAGATACAGTTCGAAAGACTCTTCGGGATGTTGGGTATGCGATACTACAACAGCTGGCCCTAGTGCAAGTGGGAGATTGTTAGTTGTATGTATGCCCTAGAGGCCATTATTGTACATATGATGTATATTATAGTGGATGCTTGGACATATATAAAGAGGACTTTCTTGCTCGACATGATAGTCTATCTGGTTGCTCTTTATCTTAACATGTATACTTGTCTCTTGATACTGTCTCATAGTTACATATTGGTAAAGCCCTTAGGATGTATACTTGACTACCAGGATTATGATGCAGATCATACTAGTGGGGCCATGGTAGTCCATAAATTCATCTTTTAATGTTCCTAGTCGTGGGTGTATCGAGACAGGACATCGATATGCCAGAGTAGACTAGCGTATACGCTTCTCGACCCATGAGATGGGCGATGGATGATCTCATATCCATTGGTGTTTGACATCTGAGATGGTATACGGGTGCTCAGTGGAGACTGGGTACACTAGACGGACTCGCCGAGAACTCCTAGATGGTATTATACCTGACATCAGATAGCAGTTCTCTGGTGACACTGGTACAGGTTAGTCTGTAGACCCGAGATCGTCATAGAGTCTTGTGTGATTCCCACTGTGCTTTGATTTCCACCTTAGCACGTTTAAGAGGACGTGCAAAACGATGGTTTTTAGGTACAGTCCCGAGTCACATGGAGGCAATGAGCGATAGGAGGGGATTTCGTCTCTCCCGGTATTGGGGGTAGATGTCGTGCTATGCTCGATTGGCTATAACTGAAAGTCCCTGGCCAGGGCTGATTTGGAGATTTACTGGTAAGTGTTATCGGTAGTTTCTCGACCCGTTATGAGCCTCGTATCGGCATGACATCGAGTTATTGGGGTCTGACGTTTACCACCCCTAGACTGGATATATGATATTTTAGACGAAGAGACCGGACTGTACGGTAGTGTTACTGACAGGCTTTACAGGAGCTAGAGCGGACTTGCTTGTTGATCTTCTGATCGCTCAATACCCGTGTAGCCGTTACGTCCAGCTAGTACCACCGACGGCTTGTGGGTGCTTGATATGATCATCACCTACTGCCAACGTATTGACGAGTCTTTAGAGTCCTACACAAAGGTTTTACTGGCTCAGGCAAAACGAAGTAGGAGCGCATATGTGATGTGCGGGACCGAGATTAATACGAGTATGTGATACCGTATTCTATTCTCGCGATATTTGTATCACTCGGTTATATGTGATATAGCCGGGTTATCGAATCTAGTGTTAATTCGATAAGTTGATACATATAATATTAGTCGGTTATATGTAATATAAATCAAGTGTTGATTTGATAATTTAGTGTATAATTGTATATTTGATATACTAGTTTACATTAACTAATATTAGCTCACTTAAACATTTATTTTTCTCACATGTACACACTTAATATATATGTGATATATATTAATTGTGTTTTATTTATGTGTCATGGTTGATGATACATGCAACATGGGTGTATGAGACTTACACCATGATAATGATAAAGAAAAGTTTATTTATTTAGTGTAAATCAATTATTAGTTGGATAATGGTCACATAGCATGAAGCTTGTAGAAGCTTGGAGATCCATTGACTAGTCCACTAGTTTTGTCTTATACTAGATATTTGTTAACCCAACCATTATCTAAACTCATGGTTAAGTCTCTACATGAGACATATTAGATATTTTCTCACTCATAGTTGCCATTCACTCTCCCTTCCATTATTTGCTTCTTCTTCCTCAAGCTTGAGAGAGAGCTCTCTAGGTTTTATGAGAGGTGATAAAAATAGTGAGAAAATTAATTTTAAAGTGAGCAAAAATCCTACTTCATCATCCTCTACTTGATTAACACTTTAGTATAGGGTGTTAGCTATACTAATCTCACATTAGTGAAGAGATAGCTTGGGTTAGTTCTCCTTGACGTAGATCATTTTCGGCTTCAAAAACTTCGTGTAAGCTCGTTGCTTTTTTCTTGTGGAGCCACTCTAGAGTCTGCAAGATCACTACTTGGAGCGAAGGGACTACTACAAGAAGCTTTTGAAGTGAAGGACCGGTCTACAAAGGTTGTATTTCTAGTTCACCTAACTGTAAAGTAGTTTACACATGGTATTGTCTAAATCTTTAGTTAATATTCTAGGGTTAAGATTGTTTTGTACGGCAAATTTTTGAAAATGGCATGGACGATGCCTCCCGAAACCTTCCTGCCGTGCTAGACAACCTTACACCAGGAGTATAAGAATGAAGTGGAAAAGCAAACCAACAAAAGTATCAAGATGCTCCGATCTGATCGGGGTTGTAAATACTTAAGTGCCAAGTTCCTGGAATATTTAAAAGAGAATAGAATTCTCACTCAGCTTACTCCTCCATACACACCATAACACAACGGTGTATCAGAAAAACGGAATCGCACCTTGCTAGATATAGTGCGTTCCATGATGAATAATGCTGAGTTGTCGCCATTCTTCTGGAGTTTTGCACTAAAATCTGCTGCATACCTATTGAATAAAATTCCAACTAAGTCTGTGCCTACCACTCCATATGCAATGTGGAGTGCGAAAAAACCATGTCTTAAATATCTTAAGATATGGGGGTGTCCTGCTTTTGTCAAAAAGATTCATCCGGATAAGCTCGAGACACGCTCAGTATTGTGTAAGTTTGTGGAATACCCTGAGAATTTTATGGGGTATTTTTTCTATTACGCTGAGAAACAAAAGGTTTTTGTTTCTCATCATACCCACTTTATGCAAACTCAATTTCTTGAAAAAGAAATTAGTGAGAGCGCAATAGAACCAGAAGAAATTCCAGAACCACAAACTATTACTGAAAACTTAGTAGAACCTGAAGTTTCAATGGAACCGGACGTACTTACGCCACTCCGCAGATCTAGTAGGCAGTCTCATCTGCTCGAGAGATGCTACGTTTTTCTCGTTGATGGGGATCGAGAAGATTGCACATCGATGATGATGAGCGTACTAGTTTTCAGCAAGCCATCATGAGTAGAGACTCGTTAAAGTGGCTGGATGCTATGCGATCCGAGATAGAATCCATATACACCAATAAAGTAGGGACTTTGGATGTTGCTCCTTTTGGGGTAAACCCATTGGATGCAAATGGATTTTCAAAAAGAAGATTGAAGTAGATGGACATGTAGAAAAATACAAAGCTAGATTTGTTGCTAAAGGTTTTCGTCAAAGACCATGATTGGACCATGAAGAAACCTTTTCACCAGTGGTTATGCTTAAATCCATTCGGATCATACTTACTATTGCTGTCTTCCATGACTATGGCATCTGGCAGATAGATGTTAAAACCGCTTTTCTAAATGAAAGTTTAGAAGAGTGTGTTTACATGGATCAGCCAGAGGGTTTTATAGACAGTGGAAGCAGCGGAAAGATGTGCAAATTTTTATGGATTAAAGCAGGCATCACGGAGTTGAAACATCTGCTTTGATGAGATGGTCAAGAAATTTGGCTTTATCAAAAATGTAAATGAACCTTGTATTTATAAGAAAATTGTAGGGAGAACTATGGTATTTCTCGTTTTATACGTAGATGACATTCTCCTGATAGAAAATGATATTCCTATGTTACAATCGGCCAAGCTCTTCTTGTCACAGAAGTTCTCTATGAAAGACTAGGTGATGCCCCGTACATTCTGGGGATTAAGATCTATCGTGACAGATCTAAAAGAATGTTGGGATTTTCACGGTCAAGATACATGGACACCGTACTAAAGAGATTTAGTATGGATGATTCTAAACGTGGTAATTTACTCGCTTGTCACGGAATCACCCTCACCAAAGAGATCTTCCAATACTGATGAGGAGAGGGCTTACATGAGTATTGTACCCTATGCTTCGGCAGTAGGGTTTATAACGCATACGATATTATATACCAGATCAGATATAGCTTACGCACTTAGCGTCGTAAGCAGATATTAGTCCAACCCAGGTGAGAAGCATTAGATAGCAGTAAAGAACATTCTTAACTTCCTGAGAAGGACTAAAGAGATATTCTTGGTGTATAGTAATGAGGACCTCCAGATCAAGGCTTTTACCGACTCTGGCTTCCAAGGTGATAAGGATGACTCTAAATCCATCTCGGGTTATGAGTTTACCCTCAACGGAGAGGCGTTCTGTTGGAAGAGTTCCTAACAGGATACCGTAGCAGGCTTGACGATAGAGGCTGAGTATATCGCTACTAACGATGCCGTAAAAGAGACGGTCTGGATGAGGAAGTTCATTTCTGAACTTCAGGTGGTTTCATCCATTGCTGATCCAATACCTTTGTATTGTGATAACAATGGAGCCATGGCTTTAGCAAAGGAACCACGGTCCCATCAAAAATCCAGACATATCTTGAGGCGGTATCACCTGATCAGGGAGGTTGTAGATCGCCGGGAAATCGAGGTGCGGAGGGTAGATACAAAGGACAACATAGCAGATTCATTCACCAAGTCTATCCTTCAAGTACAGTTCGAGAGAACATTTAAGATGTTGGGTATGCTGTACGCCAGCAACTGGTCCAAGAGCAGACGTTAGGTACTCGATACGCTAATAACAGGCCTTATGCAAGTGGGAGATTATTGGATATGTATGCCCTACAGGCTTTTATTGTATAGGATGTTAGGGGTATGTATGTACAGAACAATCTTGCTCGATATGATAGTATACTATTTGGTTTGACTTTATCTTAATATGTGTATATGTTTTAATTGTTATTTCATATCGCTTATACAATTGATAAAGCCCATAGGATTTTTGCTTGACTACCAGCGTTATGATGGCAATCATTCTTATGGGAGCTGGGTAGTCGATAAGCACATCCTTAAATGTCCCTGGTCGTGAGAGTATCGAGACTGGGCATCGATACTCCAGAGTAGACTAGTGTATACGTTTCCAGTGTTAGGTTTACCTAGCACTTCATGAAGGGTTTGGAAGCATCACATGTCTCAAAATCAAATTTTTTAGGTGCTAAGTGAACATACAAAGAATCATCACTAGAAAATTAGGGTTACTAAACATACACATCATCACAAGTAGATAAAGGTAGGGTTTTGAGAGTACAACCTTTGTAGCTCCCTACGCTAGACTCCTTGGCTAGTTGAGGGTTGGAAAACGTCCGCTTGAGAACCTCCAGGTCCACGATGATCCACCCGGAGTCCTCTTTGTCCAAGCTTGAAACTTCACAAGATCAAGAGAAGAAATGGAAGCTAACACTCTTCACAAGTGGACAAGACTAATCCTAACTTGATAAGTATTTTGCTCACTTGAGAAATCTAAAGAGCAAAAGAGAAAGGAGGAAGAAGATGCTGGCTTTCTAAGAGCTCAAGATAATGATCATCATATTAATAAAAATGAGAAAATGAAAATATATATTTTCACTCTCTCATCTTTAACCATGGTTGTAAAATATCTTACATATTTTGTTTGGAGTAAAAATGACCATAGAAATTAAATCATGGTTAGTGAAAGGGTTAATGCAAGGTCAAAGCAATAAACCATGAAACAATTTCCATTTCAATTTTCTTTTTCCAAATAAATAATATCCATAAATATTTTACAAAGGTGTGAGTCTTATTTTGCCACCATCTACTATATAAACAACCATGATAACCTTTATGTATGCATGTATGTGTGCATGCACATCCTATGTGCATGAATGAGAATGAATGCATACATGCATGCACAAAGACATGAAAGGATTTCAAGTGAGAAACTAATGGTTAATGATAAATCAACACTTGATTTAGCAACCCGGTCATATCACATACGACCCGACCAAAAGCAAGCCACCCGATTAATATACGGTATCTCGTACGCGCATTTTAACCGGGTCCACGCGCATATCGCATATGCGAACCACAACGTTTCGCCTAGACTAGGTAACTCCATTGTGGGACTCTAAGACTCGTCAATACGCCGGCAATGGGTGATGATCATATCAAGCACCCCCAAGCCGCAAGCGGTCAGCTAAACGTAACGGCCACCCGGGTATTGAGCGATCAGAAGAAAACAAGCGAACCTGTTACAACTCCCGTCGAGCCAACCGGCAACACTACCGTACAGTCCGGTCTCTTCGTTAGATATACTGCATATCGAGTCTAGGGATGGTAACGTCGACCCCAATAACTCAATAAGTCGTGCCGATGAATGGTTTATAACAGATCGAGAAACTACTGATAACACTTATCAGTAAATCTCAACAGCCCTGGCTGGGACTTACTGATATAGCCAGTCAAGCACAGCACAGCATCAACTCCTAATACCGAGAAAGACGAAACCCCTCCTATCGCTCATCGTCTTCGTGTGTCTCGGGACTGTACCCAACGGCCGCCTGTTTGCACGACTCAGTAGAGCCGTGGTAGGGTGGTAATCAAAGTACAGTGGGAGAACACACAAGACTCTATGACGATCTCGGGTCTACAGACTAACCTGCACCAGTGTCACCTGAGAACTGCTATCCGACGATAGATATAATTCCATATAGGAGTTCTCGGCGAGTCCGTCCAGTGTACTCAGTCACCACTGAGCACCCGTATACGATCTTGATGTCAAACATCGATGAATGTGGGAACATTCATCGCCCATCGTATGGGTCTAGTATTATATACGCTAGTCTACTCTGGTGTATCGATGCCCCGTCTCGATACATCTACGACTAGGGACATTCTAGAATATGCTTATAAACTACAGATGTCCTACTAGTATGATCTCTATCATAATCACAGTAGTCAAGCCAATATCCTCAGGGCTTTATCAACACGTGTGAATGAATAAAAGCATGATCAAATCAACATGTCAGATAAAGAAGAACCAGATAGCGTACTATCATGTCGAGCAAGAATGTACACTGAATATATATATATACATGTATAAATACATCCACTATCATATAATGGCCTTTAGGGCATACATATATCCAATAATCTCCCACTTGCACTAAGGCCAATTATTGGCGTATCTCATACCCAACAGCTCAAAAAGTCGCTCATGCTGCGGCTGAGGGAGGGCCTTGGTAAGTAGATCCGCGGCGTTATTCTTTATGTCTACTCTCTTAATCTCGATCTCATGGCGATCAACAATCTCCCGGATCAAATGAAAGCGCCTCAGGATGTGTCTGGATCGCTGATGGGACATGGGCTCCTTGGCTAACGCCATAGCCCCATTATTATCACAATACAATGGTATTGGATCAATAATAGTTGGAACTACTCCTAGCTCCGAGACGAACTTCCTCATCCAGACGGCTTCCTTGGCAGCATCATTCGCAGCAATGTACTCAGCTTCCATCGTAGAGTCTGCAACGGTATCCTGTTTGGAACTCTTCCAACTTACCGCCCCTCCATTGAGGGTAAATACAAACCCAGAGATAAATTTTCTGTCGTCCTTATCGCTCTGGAAGCTCGAATCGGTAAAGGCCTCCATTTGGAGATCTCCATTACCATATACCAAGAACAATTCTTTAGTCCTTCGCAAGTACTTAAGAATGTTCTTCATAGCTATCCAGTGATTCTCTCCTGGGTTGGATTGATACCTGCTTACAACACTAAGTGCATAAGCTACATCTGGGCGTATACATAACATCGCATACATTATAGATCCTACTGCCGAAGCATAGGGTATAATGCTCATGCGAGCTCTCTCTTCATCGGTCTTTGGGCAAGAGTCCTTGGAGAGAGTGACCCCGTGGCAAGTGGGTAAGGCACCCCGCTTGGAGTCTTCCATACTAAACCTTTTTAGGATGGTGTTGATGTACCTGCTTTGGGACAATCCCAATAACCTCTTGGATCTATCCCTATAGATCCTTATGCCTAGAATGTATGTGGCATCACCCAGGTCCTTCATGGAGAACCTTAATGATAAGAAAGATTTGACCGACTGCAGCATAGGAATATCATTTCCTATCAGAAGAATGTCGTCCACGTACAATACGAGGAATGTGACAGCTCTCCCTACAGCCTTCATATAAACACAAGGTTCATCTGGATTTTTGATGAAATCAAACTCTTTGATAACATCATCGAAACAGATGTTCCAACTCCGTGATGCCTGCTTTAACCCATATATGGATTTAAGCAATCTATATGCTTTCCCGCTGCTCCCACTGTCAATGAAGCCCTCCGGCTGATCCATATAAACGCATTCTTCTAAATCTCCATTTAGAAATGCCGTTTTAACGTCCATCTGCCAAATTTCATAGTCGTAGTGAGCAGCAATAGCAAGTAGGATCCGAATGGATTTAAGCATGGCTATGGGCGAAAAAGTCTCGTCATAATCCAAACCTGGTCTTTGACGAAAACCCTTCACCACAAATCTTGCCTTATAGGTCTCTACCTGCCCATCTACACCAATCTTTCTTTTAAAGATCCATTTGCACCCCACAGGTTTTACCCCAGGGGGTACAACGTCCAAATTCCATACTTTGTTGGTGTACATAGACTCCATTTCGGATCTCATGGCATCCAGCCACTTCACAAAGTCTCCACTCGTGATAGCTTGCTGAAAACTGGTAGGATCACCATCCTCCATGATGCAGTCTTCTCTGTCACCATCAATGAGGAAACCGTAGTACCTCTCCGGTGGGCGAGAAGTCCTACCTGACCTACGGAGTGGCCGAGGTTCCTCAGTTTCTATTGCAACAGCCGGTTCAACCAAGTCGTCATTTGTAGTTTGTGTCTCTAGAACCTCTTCTAGATCCACCACCTTGCCATCATCTTTATCTATGAAAAACTCTTTTTCTAAGAATGTGGCATACTGATAAACAAATACCTTTTGTTCCTCCTTGTGGTAGAATAGATATCCATAAGAGTTCCTTGGATATCCCACAAAGTTACACATGACCGACCGTGTCTCGAGTTTGTCCGGATTCTGCTTTTTAACATAGGCCGGGAAACCCCAAATCTTAATTCTCTTAAGAGATGGTCTCTTCCCATGCCATATCTCATATGGCGTGGTAGACACGGTTTTGGTTGGAACCCTGTTCAAAAGAAACGCTGCAGTCTCCAATGCATGCCCCCAAAATGATACAAGTAACTCAACATCACTCATCATGAAACGGACCATATCTAATAGGGTCCGATTCCGTCGTTCAGACACACCGTTGTGTTGTGGTGTGTAAGGAGTGAGCTGAAAGAGAATCCCATTCTCTTTTAGGAAGTTCGCAAATTCTATACTGAGATACTCTCCACCTCGATCTGATCGAAGCATCTTGATACTCAAGCCGGTTTGTTTTTCTACTTCTTGTTTATATTCAGTGAATTTCTCGAAAGCTTCGGACTTGTGCTTTAATAAAAATACATGACCGAATCTTGAGAAATCGTCAGTGAACGTAATGAAGTATGAAAAACCGCCTCTAGCCTGTGTAGACATTGGCCCACATACATCACTATGTATGAGACCTAGGAGCTCAGTAGCTCTTTCTCCGTGTCCGGTAAACGGAGTTTTGGTCATTTTACCCTTGATACAAGACTGGCAAGTCGTATAAGATTTATATTCAAAAGGGTTTAAATATCCATCTTTGTGTAACTTGTTTAGTCTTGTTTCGTTAATATGACCAAGTCTACAGTGCCAAAGAAAACCTTCATTTATTTCTGAAAGTTTTCTTTTATTAGTGTGTTGTATGCTGAAAACTGTGTGCTGATTTAGGACGTATATCCCGTTATTAAGCGTACCATACCCAACCAACATTTGATTCAGGTGAATGTTCATAAAATTGTTCTGCAATACAAAATTATATCCTTCATTGTCTAACAAAGAAACAGATATTATATTACAAAGCATACTTGGTACAAAATAACATGGGTTCAAAACCAATATACACCCAGATAGCAACCTCAAGTGATACTCTCCCACTGCGACTGTATGTACATTGGAACCATTTCCAACGCGGAGAGTATGGTCACCTGTCTTCAAAATCTTGCTATTTCTCAACCCCTGTATAGAATTGCAAATGTGAGAACCTGAACCGGTATCTAATACCCAGGAAGAAGAGTTTATTGAAAAACAGTTTTCTGTCACAAACACACCTGAAGCGGAATCATCCTCATGCTTCTTCTTGATATTTAAGTACTCCGTACAGTTGCGCTTTCAATATCCTGTTTTGTGGCAATGAAAACATTCACCTTTCCCCGATTCTCCAGCTTTGGACTTTTCCTTCCCCTTAACCTTTTTAACTCCACCCTTAGGATTGGTGGGCTTCTTCTTTTTCTTTCCCTTGGCCTTAGCCTTTGGGCGAGAAGAGGAAGATTGTCCAACAGTCATAACGGGAGTTTTCACTGATTTCAGTGTGCTCTCTGCACTCCTTAACATATTAAGGAGTTCAGGTAGTTCCCTCTCCACGTTGTGCATGTTGAAGTTAACTATGAATTGAGCAAAGGTGGAGGGGAGGGACTGCAGAATAATATCCGTATATTGTTCATTGTCCATCGTCCATCCAAGGTCCTCAAGCTCTTCTATGAGAGCTATCATCTTCAGAACATGGTCTCCTACCGGTGTGCCAGGGGCTATTCGCATCTGAAACAATTTCTTTAATGCTTCGTATCGTAATACTCGGGATTGCTCTCCATACAACTCCTTTGTATGGAGGAATATGGTTTGAATGTACATATTCTCGTGCTGCTTTTGATGTGTGTTGTCCATCAATGCAAGCGCGAGACATTTGGCCGTGGCACAGTCAGCATCCCATGTCTTGCGGACTTCAATGTCCGCAACTGAGGATTTTGGACCTAGGACGGGCGGGGCTGAAGCCGTGAGGACATATGATACTTTATCATAAGTCAGGGCAATTTTCAGATTCCTTAGCCAGTCTTTATAATTGGTCTCATTCAGTTTATTTTTATCTAGTAGAAGCTTGAGTCCAGTCATTGGTATCTGCCATTAAGAGAGAGAAAAGAATACACTCAGCGAAAGCTCTTGCAAAGATCAGATTGGTTATTATCTTGTCTAATCGATGTTTCCCACTGCTTTAATCAAGTTTTTCTTTCAAACCTTAAAAAGAAAACTAGCCAGGATTAATTACAGTCTACAACTTCGCTAACCGTTCAGCCAGGCCAGTGTCGGTACTTGAGGGAGGTTCCCCGTGCTTTCGCACGGACCTAATTAAAGTAAACCCCGTTTTCTCAGAGGCGTAGCCCCGTTAACACCTTTCTAGACACCTAATGAGTTAGCTAATTGTAAACTGCAAAACTCTCCTGGGAGCAACTATTGCCCACAGTGGGATCGGGATCCAACCATCATATGGAAGGTATGCAATCTCATTGCAAATCTCAACACTTGAAATTCCCGATGTGGTTTTTATCCCTAGTACTTATGACCTTAACTATGGTCAACAAAGTCGCATGAATGTCGTAATTAATCTGCATCATATGCAGTGTAGGAAGACATCACTTAGCTACCGTACACTACGCCTTAACTAAAGTCAGCAAACGTAGCACGAATACTAAGTACTCTACTTTCTAAAATGACGGAGGGTTGCGGATGATTTTTAAGAAAATCTTTAACGCTTTGAACTTGATATCGTCGTAGAATCAAATGGTTTTCAAAAAGGAGTGGCTTGTGCTCCGCAGTTTTGAAATATAGCTTTTTCATAAAGAGCCGAGTGGTTTTCAAATCCGATTCTACAACATCTTTTTAGGTTTATTTTCTTTACATTAATCATATTAATGTAGTCCCATCATTTAAGTCCTTAAGCCAATCACAGAAAAGAAACGAAAATACAACGTACGCTTATGCCATCCGCATTCGCCGCAATGTTCCGTTATGCACCGTTAGGTTACTTAACTAACGGCATACCGGGACGGGACTAGCGCGGGTGTAAAACTTAAGCAACGTCTACTATATATCTCATATATAATATATCATTCGTCTCAGATATCACAGAACACAGGCAGCAGAAACATAGATATAATGTGGGATATACTAGGACGTCCGTATTTAGTATTTAGCCAACAATAGAAAATACGGATTCCACAGTCGCGATGAATAGCCAAGCCCACACCCCTAGACCCCTACGAGAGCGGCAAGCGACCCTACCAATCCTGGAGTTTAGGAGACTCAGTCTCGACTCCTCGAGATGGTCTCCCACTGAACCCCAGAACCCGGTCACTTGTGCTCCCCTCCTTGGGTCTATCCTAACGCGGAAAAGTAAATAATATACAACACTGGTGACATCAAGTTCAACCCGGAAGTGCCCCAAATAAAAGAATATTAAATTACATTTGAATTTTACATGAATGAAAATAAAACTCTCATCTCACATAAAACCCCCGGGCTATTCAATCACGACAATCCTGCACATCATATCTCAGCAACACATAATATCATATATCATCAACGTAAGTAAGTATGCGTACCCCAATTGTCGATGATGTATAGCAACGAAACCGGCGATAAACGACATACTACACTTACGGTCACAGAAAAGAAAGTGTAAAACTACAATATTTGGAATCCACATTCTCTTTAGACATCGTAAATGCGAAATATCACATACTTCTTATTTCATGCCTAACTATATGAATTCCACATATTGTATCACATTCCAGATAAACAGACAGTATTAAAGTTTTCGAACGAATGATCAAATACCCAAAATTTCATAAAGAGCTCAACACTTGAGCGGAGTTCAAAAAACCCGGAATGTGTCACAGTAGTAGCGGTCCAGCCGTAGAAGGGTCAAGCCAACGCCTCACATGTGGCACGCCGTACTGCCTCAAACCCTAAGGTTCAAAAGACAGTTCAAGACGGTCACATAATCGAGTTAAGGTTTGTTGTCTTTTAGAGGGTCCACCACAAAACTTGCACGTATTTCCGAAAGATTTAAACCCCATGAAAAAGTGAGTTAATGATACTCGTTCGAACATTTTAATACTTTCTTAATTACCCGGAAAAAGACACGAAATTAAAATTCCGATCGAATCACCGAATCCAAAACCATCCCCAGAACATTCAAGACTTGAATCGGATTAAACAGACCCAAAAATATATACAAGCAGGTAGGAACACTACTGTACAAACACGAGCCAATGATTCCTCTGTACGGCCGCGGAGCCGCGGCCCAAGCAAGCTCTGGCCACGGTTCCGCGGTGTGATGTACTGTTCATTGGTTCATTTTTTACAGTATTGCTTAGATTTGCCTGCTGAATTTTTTACGTATTTTTAATTCTGAAAATAACCAGTTTTGAAAAAATGTCCAGAGAGGGTTCAAAATGTCCGTATTTTGGTTCGATTGGAGTTTTAACTTCGCTAAAGTGTCGCCTAAAGTTCTAGGTCGGCTCTGATAGCAATGTTAGGTTTACCTAGCACCTCATGAAGGGTTTGAAAGCATCACATGTCTCAAAATCAAATTTTTTAGGTGCTAAGTGAACATACAAAGAATTATCACTAGAAAATTAGGGTTACTAAACATACACATCATCACAAGTAGATAAAGTTAGGGTTTTGAGAGTACAGCCTTTGTAGCTCCCTACGCTAGACTCCTTGGCTACTTGAGGGTTGGAAAACGTCCGTTTGAGAACCTCTAAGTCCACAATGATCCACCCGGAGTCCTCTTTGTCCAAGCTTGAAACTTCACAAGATCAAGAAAAGAAATGGAAGCTAACACTCTTCACAAGTGAGCAAGACTAATCCTAACTTGATAAGTATTTTGCTCACTTGAGAAATCTAGAGAGCAAAAGAGAAAGGAGGAAGAAGATGCTGGCTTTCTAAGAGCTCAAGATAATGATCATCATATTAATAAAAATGAGAAAATGAAAATATATATTTTCACTCTCTCATCTTTAACCATGGTTGTAAAATATCTTAGATATTTTGTTTGGAGTAAAAATAACCATAGAAATTAAATCATGGTTAGTGAAAGGGTTAATGCAAGGTCAAAGCAATAAACCATGAAACAATTTCCATTTCAATTTTCTTTTTCCAAATAAATAATATCCATAAATATTTTACAAAAGTGTGAGTCTTATATTGCCACCATCTATTATATAAACAACCATGATAACCTTTATGTATGCATGTATGTGTGCATGCACATCCTATGTGCATGAATGAGAATGAATGCATACATGCATGCACAAAGACATGAAAGGATTTCAAGTGAGAAACTAATGGTTAATGATAAATCAACACTTGATTTAGCAACCCGGTCATATCACATACGACCCGACCAAAAGCAAGCCGCCCGATTAATATACGGTATCTCGTACGCGCATTTTAACCGGATCCACGCGCATATCGCATATACGCACCACAACGTTTCGCCTGGACTAGGTAACTCCATTGTGGGACTCTAAGACTCGTCAATACGCCGGCAATGGGTGATGATCATATCAAGCACCCCCAAGCCGTAAGCGGTCAGCTAAACGTAACGGCCACCCGGGTATTGAGCGATCAGAAGAAAACAAGCGAACCTGTTACAACTCCCGTCGAGCCAACCGGCAACACTACCGTACAGTCCGGTCTCTTCGTCAGATATGCTGCATATCGAATCTAGGGATGGTAACGTCGACCCCAATAACTCAATAAGTCATGCCGATGAATGGTCTATAACAGATCGAGAAACTACTGATAACACTTATCAGTAAATCTCAACAGCCCTGGCCAGGGACTTACTGATATAGCCAGTCAAGCACAGCACAGCATCAACTCCCAATACCGAGAGAGACGAAACCCCTCTTATCGCTCATCGTCTTCGTGTGTCTCGGGACTGTACCCAACGGCCGCCTATTTGCACGACTCAGTAGAGCCGTGGTAGGGTGGTAATCAAAGTACAGTGGGAGAACACACAAGACTCTATGACGATCTCGGGTCTACAGACTAACCTGCACCAGTGTCACCTGAGAACTGCTATCCGACGATGGATATAATTCCATATAGGAGTTCTCGGCGAGTCCGTCCAGTGTACCCAGTCACCACTGAACACCCGTATACGATCTCGATGTTAAACATCGATGAATGTGGGAACATTCATCGCCCATCGTATGGGTCTAGTATCATATACGCTAGTCTACTCTGGTGTATCGATACCCCGTCTCGATACACCTACGACTAGGGACATTCTAGGATATGCTTATAAACTACAGATGTCCCACTAGTATGATCTCTATCATAATCACAGTAGTCAAGCCAATATCCTCAGGGCTTTATCAACACGTGTGAATGAATAAAAGCATGATCAAATCAACATGTCAGATAAAGAAGAACCAGATAGCATACTATCATGTCGAGCAAGAATGTACACTGAATATATATATATATATATATATATATATATATATATACATGTACAAATACATCCACTATCATATAATGGCCTCTAGGGCATACATATATCCAACATCCAGACCCTGACGAGGGGCGATGGTTGGTCACACAGCCATTAGTGTGTTTCAAATAAGATTATATATAGGTGCTCACTGGGGGTGAGTACACTGGACGGACTCGCCGAGAACTGGCTAGATAGTATTATACTTATCATCAGATAGCAGTTCTCTGGTGACATGAATACAGATAATCTGTCGACCTGAGACCGTCATTTGTCTCATGTGAGTTCCCACTGTGCTTTGATTACTACCCTACCACTGCTCTACTGAGTCGTGCAAACAGATTTTAGTTGGGTACAGTCCCGAACCATATGAAGGTAATGAGCGATTGTTGGGGATTCGTCTCTCTCGGTATAGGGAATAGATGTCGCGCTGTGTTCGGTTGACCAACACCATAAGTCTCTGGTCAGGGCTGTTGAGAATTTCTGATAGTTAGATCAGTGGATTCTCGGATGGTCTTGAACCACATCGGCACGATTTGTCAGGTTATTAGGGATCTGACGTTTTCCACCCCCTAGACCCGGCATGTGATACTCTCAGACGAACAGACCGGACTGTACAGAGATTGTCATGGACAGGCTCAGTAGGAGTTCAGATGAGTTTGCTCATCGGTCTTCTTTTCGACAGGTACCTGGATAGCTGTTACGCACAGTTAGTGCCACTAACGTGCTTGTGGTTAAACCCACTGCCAGCGTACTGTCGAGTCTTTAGAGTCCCATAGTGAGGGTTTCCCAGGTTCAGGCGAAATGATGTAGAGACCATATGGTTTTATGTACAGGGTTCCGATCATATACGTGCACTAGCTACACGGATTTTTGTTCGGATGGATAATACTAGTGGGCTTAGGATTAAGCCGCATTATTGAATCAAGTATTGATTGAATAATGATCTAGTATTATATTATTGGATTATTTTATGTAACACCCGAGCCCAATGCTACTATTTTCAGTTACTGTTTGAGCATAATGTGGTACTCATTTCATTTAACTTGCTTGTTTGTTGCTTACTGTAAAATTTACCCGGCAAAGTCATTTCTACATATAAAAAATTTTGGCATCTAAAATAAAATTGAAAATATTCATCTTGGCCTACTTGACACCCCTAGCCTCGTGGTAGCGTCCGTGCATTGTGTTCTCGTCCCGTTCAGTGAAACGGGCGAGTTTGGACGGCTACGCTCGCGTACATGTGTCCGTTTTGGGGGTATGCTTTTTAATCATAAAACATTTAATTTTAAAATTTGGATCCCGCTTAAAATCCTATTATTTCAATTTCAAATTTTTGGACTCGACCCGGGCGCGATTTGGAAATGTTTTATTTGGCGCCAAAATCCCAAATTTTAATATTATTAAAACCATCGCATATATTTTTCTAACTAACCTGATATCTTACTGTTCATTACCTATCTTTTAAATCTTTAAATTAACCTATATATATATATCCTACTGTTCCTTAAAATGTTTTGAATCTTTAATTAATATTTATCCCTAACTAACGATTCCCCTTTAGCCAATCGCGTTCCTTTTAATTCCGTGGGCCGCCACCTGCAGCTCTCTCTCTCTCCACTTTTTCTCTCTCTCTCTCATATATTCCCTCATACTTCTCTTTATTATTTTTTCTCTTCTTGCTTCATGTCTCGTTTCTCATTTTTTTTTTAACTGTTCTTTTGTTGCCGAAATTCCGTCGTGCCGGTAACGCTTCTCGACGTTCCAGCGAGGTACCCCGACCCGTGTGGTTCCTTTGTTCGTCGTTTGGGTTCTTTCCGTGAACCGTGCGCCCGTCGCGAGTTTTCCCCGCCGACGGTTAACGTTCCGTTTTCCCGATTCGCGACCTATCGAGGCAAGTTAATCTTGCTACATGCTATATAATTCATTTTATACCTATTTAAATAAATACCATACCTATAGTTTAAATCTAGTGCCCCATGTTTAATTTTATAACGTTTCGATATTCCGTTTGCATTCGTTTATATCATATTAAATCTAGATCATGAAAACTTATCTTGTGACATACTAGATTACATTATACTGCAACCATATCATTTAAAATATATATAGTCGTAATATTTATTATTATTATCTTTAATTAGTTTATAATCTTCATTTTATAATGTTATACATTTGAAAATCTTATAGTTTACACATGAAACGTCGTTGAAAAATCGGATATGACAAATCTCAATTTACTGTACACCTTATCTTATAAAATTCATTATAAATCATAGAAAAATCAGTAGTATACGTTATTTAGTTCGTTACGAAGCTAACTCAGAATACTATAACTCTATGAAATATTTACTTGCAAAATAAATTGTTTAAATAACGTAAAATGCAAATGAAAATGTCTCCAAACTGCTGTCTAGGGAAATTCCAGCAGCAAACTTTCAACTTCGAATGTTCATAACTTTTTGTAGGGACAACCTGAGATGCTTATACTTATAAAACTGAAAACCTTATTGAATTATCTTTGTTTTAGTATAAGACACGTCCCTTTTGGAGAACTTTTGTTATTTTTAAGTTATTTTACAAATTAGGATGACGCTGAATTTCTGAACGGAACCTTCTTGTGCATGGTTAATCAATACAACTTTTATAGTTATTAATCGCTTTGAATATGCTATCCATATTAATATTATTATATCAATATTTATATCACATATTGCTTAGTTGTACATCCCACATTACTATTTTATAGTTTTATAACTTTTCGGATACCCGTTTGCATCCATCGCATTTAAGATACATATAATTGCATCCATAGATCACATTACTACATAATAATGTGATATTAACACTCCATGTTTAATAAATTGCATCCTAATTAATATTGGAACTATAAATATAACCCGATAACTGTGCATCCATATCCTTGAAATTATATCTATTTGCATATCATATTATATGTTCCAGTTTATTGTTCTGATAGTACTCATGCTTGTTTATTTATACACATGCTTATGTTAGTTTGATTATGAGCACCCACATGACATCTTGTGCTTCCTGACATGACCTGTTACACTTCCTACTTGACATGACATGGTACCGTACACTCTTGACATGATATGACACTTTTATACATTACCTGGCTGGACCTGATGTACCATGGCTTTACCTGTTACCTGATCTCGTGTCTAATGCCAACAAACATAACACGTAGTCCTCATGGACCGTTCCTGTTGTCTATCCAGACAAACCTGCTTTTACCTGATCCTGTGTTGGCATTAGTTCTTGATTACTGAATACCTGACTCGACATACATAACTTGGGGGTATGGGGAAATCAAAAGTGTAAACTAAAGTGTAACTTAAAAGGGTATTACTTGATCCGTGGTCCCGGAGGTAACGGGACAGAGCCATTCATGACTCTTACATTTTCCTGATCCGTGGTCCCGGGGGGTAACGGGACAGAACCACTATTGGTTCACATATTCCTGATCCATGGTCCCGGGGGGTAACGGGACATATCCTTTGAGTTACATGGAGGATTACTCAATTGATTTCAAAGAC
This sequence comes from Agapanthus africanus, assembly GCA_030015575.1. Classification (NCBI taxonomy): domain Eukaryota; kingdom Viridiplantae; phylum Streptophyta; class Magnoliopsida; order Asparagales; family Amaryllidaceae; genus Agapanthus; species Agapanthus africanus. The sequence goes on from JASDDO010000018.1 coordinate 367,711,364, forward strand.
TTTAAAATAGAAAACCTGATGGAACAGTTTAGTTTACCCACTGCACGCTACCATGTACTGGTATGATTCATATTATTGTTATTCTTGCTATATTCATATTTATATTACATTGCCTGCTACACTGTTCATATTAAATTACTTGATGACATGACGCGCTGACGTCTCGGTTTTGCATGGCCCAGATTCCGTACCGCTGTTGCAGTCCGAGCAGGAGTACTTCAGCCAGCAGGCTGAGCTGTGAGTTCAGTAGTAGTTAGTTTTATTTCCTGCATTTATTTCCTGATGTGAGCCCGCATTATGGGACACACTTTTCAGTTATTTGTATTGGATCATTTGCTTCCGCATTTATTTATTATTGACTCATGTTATTCTGGATTATGGAGATGTTTTAGATAGTTTTATCTTGTTCTTGATATCTCTACAGCCGTAATGTGACTGTGGATGGATACTTCCTACCCACAGGTAGCATGGTTGGCTATGTCACGTGCCCAATCTAACGTACTCTGGGAAGCGGGGCGTGACATTTTATCTCTTGGTATTCGTATTTTTTGTAGTACGAATACGGGTATATATATACGATTTAAGTATTCTTGTATTTATACTAGAATGCTTCTATAAAAGGACACCTCATTATGTATTTTTCTATTTATTGTAAATAGAAAATGAAGTAGAGGGGTGAGGTGGATTTGAGCATGGCATGAACCATAGTTATTGATTTTAATTATTCATTTGTGATAACTGTTCAAGCATGGCTAATATTTTTATTGAAAAAGAAGTGCTTGATAGTTTTGGAGTTGGCCATTCTTCACATCATTCCAACCTTAGCATTCTCTCTTCTTCCTTGAGCTCTTCTTCTTCCTCAAATCCTAACCCTCTCATGAATTGAGAAACCTAGAGTTTATGAGATAAACTAATCCAATAAACACACTCTATATCCACTAAAACATCTAGATTAGCAAACTAGGTATTTTAGTTACCTCATTTTTGAGATTGAAACTTGAATCAAAAACTCCTGGGTGGATCATCTTTGACGCGAGAAGGTCGACGACCAAGCTCGATCCCGACGGATAAGGAGCTTAAGAAGAAGATTAAGAAGACCCGAAGGACTTGATCATATAGGTATAATCTCTTTCATAGTAAATTAGAACCTATGTAGTTTTTGTTATCTAAGGCATATGGTAGTTCTTGGGGTTATAGTCGGTGTTGTATACTTCAAAATTGTTTATTTGAAAATTCTGCCTTTCTACAAACCCAGTAGAATGTGTGGCATCGCATACAATAATGTTGTCCTCAAGGTCCAATATGTATGACCCAATACCTTCTACATCCAGATAGGTATTGTTCCCCATGTAGATCCTCTGTTCTCTCCGGGAAGTCAGCGACCCCTTCGTCTTTGCAATTTGTCGGGTCGACCTGAATCGATCCACCATCCAACAGTTTCAGTGGTTTCAGTATTGCACTCGATTATATCGATGAACTCACTTGCTGGATCCTCTTTGTTCTGGGCGTTTGGAATAGCCCTTGTTCTTGGTCTGTGTGCAGTTGGTTTTGAAGTAGCCAAACTTCCTATAGATATAGCAAGCTTCAGGAGGTTCTTTCTTACTACGAGTGTGATGCTGGCTAGGTCTTTTGAAGGATGGCTTGGAGAGTCCAATGTGATGACTCCTTTGTGTTCCTTGCCCCTTTCGATACTGCACAGCATTTATTTCATCCTGTTGAAGTGAACCTCTCCTCTTGGATAGTAGGCCTTGTTTCATTGCTCACCGGGCTGGCAGTCAGTAACGCGCTCAATGGTTCCATTCAATTTAAGGGTTGTGACAGCCATAACTAGTGAAGGTGGCAAACTATTTAAAATAGTTGTCACTTGCAGTTTTTCAGGAATTTCTGATCCTGCAAAAGCTAAGTCTTTAGCTACGACAATCATTTTGTTCACATGTTCAGTGTGACATTATCACCTTCTTGCATATGGCATGAATTAAATTTATGCATCAAGAGTTATATGTACACCTCAGAAGTGGTGTCATATTTTTCCTTAATTGCATGCCACATATCTTTTGCAATATTATGATTTTCAAAAACCTTAATAAGATTATCTTCCATAAACATAAGTATCAGGTTTTTAGCCTTTTTGTAATTGAGTTGCCACTAATCAAATTCTCTTTTCTGAATGTCAGTGGGATGATCATTGAGAGTTGAATCAGCGACTTCAAGGACACTATCTAGATTGTCATAGATAAGCCCATATTTAATCTTCCTATACCACATATCGTAATTGGTACTATTAAGACGTTCTATCTTGGTCGGTTCAGAAACAATGAGTTAACTAGCCATGTCGATTAGGTAATGTATGAAAGTTCAAAAAACGAATGAATATGGGTCGATAAAAATAAGAAAAATTAATTGTTGCAAAGTATGAGAGAGAGAGAGAATAAATATTAAGGAAAAGTACTCAAAACCAGCAAACGATTTAAGCACAATATTGTTAAAGATTGAGACTAAGATGGATAGGTGCAAAAAATAAAAAATATTAGAACTGATGGATGCTAAAAAAAATTTTAAAAAATGCAAACTAAAGAATTAATGGATATATAGAATGTTAAGATTAGAAATGGAACAAACGTGGGTATAAGGTAACAGAGCTAAAGCCGGAATCAATTATAACATGAAACATGAACAGATTATAATATGAAGCGTGATAGATCTAAACATGAATTGATTGTAACATGAAGCGTGAATAGATTATAACATGAATTTGAATCTGCAAAATTGATTGCATCTCATCATGTTTTAGATTAAACTCAAAACCAAATCAATCAAATAAGCAAACATGGCTATTTGTGTATAGAATAAAAATATATTGTTTATAATGCAATGATTACGGAATCAGCATAATAATGTATAAAAAACACTTGATCAACCATGATGATTTCAATCAATAAAGTTCCAGCTAAATGAACCATAACAACATTTCATGTATAATAAACAAATTGGACAATTATATTGATTTAGCAGTGCTAAGCTGACAGTTATAGCATTGAAATAAACAAATCCAGAACCAAATTGATGAAACCCTTGAATCATATATTAACTGGGTTAAAAGAACGAACTGGGGATACTAAGCCCAATTAAAAATATTATTGAAAAAACCGCTAAATATCAAATTGTTGCCATGAAATATAGCCTTTTCCATGTCCCCCGATCTGCAATTTCTGAGATCACAAATTTTTACCATAAACTTTCCTCTTTATGGCTTAGTTCTCTAATGGGGTTGAGTTTTTCTTCCTTTATGTAAATTCACTGCTTTGTCCTCGTCTTCTTTTTCCTCGTCGCCTTTCTCATTAAACCTTTTCAATGGTTAGATACCAAAAGGGATGTCCTCTTAACTAATTGTTGATTGATCGATAAATTTTACAGGCCCAAAGCTCGCCATTTGAGGCATCTTATGCTCTTGTTCTTTTTTGTTGTGATTTTCTAATATGTAGAAAACATTGATCTTTTGAGGTTTTAAATCTCATTCTCTTTTAACTACGTGCAAGCCTTTACCATTAATTCCCCTAGGCAACATTCGAAAAGTTACCCAGGGAGAAATGGGTCTTTTGTAAATTGGATTTCAGGTTTTGGCAATTCAATCCAATGGGAGAAATGAGAAAAGGGAAGAAAATAGAAGAGAAAAAGCTGAGGAATCATAATTCATAAAAAAGGCAGGCAGGGGCAAAATGGTCATGTACGTCACATGACCATAACTTAACAAAGTTATGACACACAGATAATTTGTCGAGCAAGTTTAAGGTACGTAATTTCAGTAATTGATGGTAGCAAACAAGAAAAACCGGTATGGTTCATGATAGTAAATGGAAATTTCGCCAAAAACAAGCAAGTATACCAATGAGCACTAGCTTAACTGGTATAGCTTAATTGGTATGGACACTTCCCTCTTTAGGAAGAGTGCGGGATTCGAGCCGCACGAATCCCTATCGAGAAGTGGCCATAAATTAACGTTTTCAGGACAAATTGGTGGATCCCAAAAGGGGAGTGTGTGTGTGTGTGTTGCGTGCTTGCATGTGTGGATATGTTGTGTGATATGTGTTTAGGCTGAGGCTTAGGAGCCAATGACTTCCAAACAAGAATAAAAAAAGAATCATAAGGTTTTGAATAAACCAGATTTGGGGTGATGTAACACATACAAACTGAAACAAAAATTCTCAAAATACTGCTATAAGTTTGGACAGATGCCCATTCACATCAAATTAGAGCTAGGTCGATGAAAAGCCACTTAGTGAAAACATACATATCAAATGCACAACAAAGGAACTAGCATTTTCAAGTAATATATACCCATAAACATTGCAGCCAGCCAATTGATAAATGAGCTCTAAATCACAAATATATATGTATATGAAAAAATCTGCATGTCTGAGCATTGTCAAATGCAAGAAGCCTGATGATCAGGATGATCCATGGACAGTTGATCAACACGAACTCGGCGGAATAATTTAATCATGCATAAAATTGTCTACATTTAACAGACATATATTAAAGCACACAAAAAAGAAAAAGGAAAAGAAAAAGAAAAAGAAAAGAAAAGAAAGAATCGTGCATGCAGATGAGCAACTTAATGCAAATTAAATCCTGTTAAACGACAAAGAGAACATTTATACCAAAGTTTAGCTCGAAATTAATCTATACATGCTTTGAACATCTAGCAGCCAAAGAAATAGTCAAGCTGGCCTCCACGATGACATACATCTCAACAATGCGGCTCAAAAGAAAATAATACCCAAAAAAATTGTGATCAAATGATAATCCCTAAAAAATTTCGTAGCAAGAGAGAACAATGAAAACATAGCTTATAAATTACTTAAAAGAAGGGTCGATTGCACAAAACACCCCTTTAGTTTGCCCCATATAGCACTCATAAAACCCTCGAGTGATTTATTAGCACAAACACCCCTTCTGCACATCGACCAAAACCATTTAAAACACTCAAATTCAACTCCAAGCAACTCAACCGATCGTCTAATTTAACTGTACGTCTTGTTTGTACGTGCATGCACGTGCACTTCATGGATATATTTCTTAACAGTGCTACAATCTGAATATACAGAAAATTACTATTAAAAAAGCCTATTTCTTCACGTTTTACATTGCTTTTCTCTATGCTAATTTTAAATCCTTGGGTTTGTAAAGTTTCTCCTATCATTCAACCCTCATCAACCAAAGTCGTATCATCAACAGCCAAACATGCACATTAAGACATGATGTTGAAAGATACCAAGTCATCCATGAATCATGCAAAGAGGTTAGCACTTTGCATTGACAATCGATGAATCGATCAACCCTGATGAGATGCCGAAAACAAATGCTTAGCCAAGGGACATAGCATTTTTCACAAGTAAATAAAATTTATGCCACATAAAATTAGATGTTAACCCACTCTTTGAGGATTACAAGTCAAATCAAGATAAATCTAGATGTAATTTGTGTACTGTGTCATGGTTTAGAGCTAATAATAGTAGATAAATGAAATAATGAATAACACTTTAATAAAGAGCTATGTTAAACAAACAGAGGAACATAGAGGCCAAGTCACGTATCTTTACTTATATGGCCCTATTTGGGAATGGAGTTAAGTTGTCTGAATTGGAGTTTCATAAACCTACCGATACTCGACTCCAAAATGTTAACTATGCTCTGATTCGCATCCAATTTGGAGTTTAGATAATTGCAACTATTTCAACTCCAAAGTTATGATAACTACAGTTATCTAAACTCCAATTAGATGGAAGTTTTCTAAACTGCATTTTCCCAAACACTTCTCTCATAAAATAACTATGGTTTATTTCTAAGAGGTTGCTGGCACTACGCAGCGCAGCGCAATTGTGTCCAAGGGGGTGGGGTGGTGGGCCCACCGCAAAAATAAGGCCCTCCCATGTTGGGTCTGTTGCGTACCGCTGCGCAGCACCACTTTCTCCTATTTCTAAATGGAATTTGGTGGTTGCAAACCATACTTTGCATCCGCTCTGTTTCCACTTAAAAATAAACTCCGGTTATCCTAACTCCATACCCAAACATAACATAATAAATTAATAATATAGCATGGCCCTAAAACATACAGGCGATCTAGTAAACTTCGGATTAATTAAAGCATGTTGTTGCTTCTCATAGACTCTTTTGAAGGACGGTTGAGAAAAGAATGACTAAACTAGATTGTACAGACAATTTTGGTAATATGTTCTCTATAGAGATGAGACACACTGAGCTATTTTATAATAAAAAAATGGAAGAGCGTAGACATATAGCTTTATGACGGCATAAATATGTATGTTGATTTTTATGTGTAATTAAATTCGTAGAAAAATGTGTATGCATTTGCATGTAGATGTATGCGTATGATATTTCTACTATTGTAATTATACATGCAATTATTTGCACTAACTAGAAAAATTAAAAATAATAAAAAATCTAAAGGGGGAAATTAACTTGTTTTAAATGAGAGTATTGTTGAATTAAGAAACGGCGGCAAAAAAGATGTTGAAAGATGAATTAGATGAGAGAAGAATCCTAACTACAGACAACTTTATAGCCCATTGTTAAACTAAGAAGAGAATTTTTTTAACTACGACAATATAAAAAATACTTTTTTGTTTGTTATAATTTCTTCGTTAAAGATAAAGATAGACTCAAAACCAAAAAACCGCTACCTTTAAAAAAAATTTGAGAGTTAAATTTACACTAATTAGAAAAATTAAATAATAACAAATCTAAGAAAAAAATTAACTTAATTTCAAAAAGGGAATTATTGAACTAAGAAGATGCAAAAAATATGAAGTTGAAGATGAGAGGAAACATAAACCTAGGGCTGTATTTATACTTTATAGTCAATAGGTAATTTGTGGATAATTTCGTTTTTTAGTTATTATTTGTATTTAGTTTCTTGCTTTCATCAATATTTTTTAATTATGCCTATGGAGTCCAAGGAATAATCTTTATTTAACTTATATGTGATATTAATTTATTTTCTTGGATTGAAACTATTTTGTGATATTTTAGAAGTCATAAAGGTCTTATGTAAGTCTTTATTTTTGCTAAATAGGAAGAGATATATAAATGATTTTCCATATATATGTGTATATGCATTTGCATGCAGATATATGCGTAGGATCATACATGCAATTATATACGTCTTCGAGTATGTCCTTCTATTATTGTAATAATTATTTATTCCTTTTATTTTCGAATAACTAGTGTAAGCAGAGTGGGGTTTGAACCCCCATTGCTCAACGGCAAGAAGTTTTACCGTCATGCTATAGTGGCGCTTGCTAGTTGCTAGTTATTATTTCTATACTCTTATTATTTATACGATTTCTTCTTCACAGTGATGAGTTCATGTCATGTTTCTCTACCCACTAAGAAATTGTGTTGTATGCACATTAATTAAGTGTATATGTAGTACAAGACAGAGACTATGCTCTAAACTTTCGAATTATACCTAGACTAAGAAACTGTGTTGAATAGCCTGGGGGCTAGCAAAGATGTGCAATGGATAATTAAAGAGACAAAGGGCGCTCGGAAAGTTATTTTATTAGGGGAGCACCAGGACGACTTAGAAGTCGTCGGGAGTAATATAAGGTTGTTCTTGGTGACGGCTAAGGTTAAACGAAGGGATGATGGATAGACGCAGAGGTTACAATGGTGTATGGACCGTATATGAGGGAAAGAAAAGAAGGATTTTAAGAGGAATTAGTATATATTAAATGAAAGTGAAACCTACTGTTTGATCGTGGGAAGGGATTTCAATATTGTTCGATTTTCGGATGAAAGATTAGGACGCCGAATGATATTAATGATAGGATGAGGTTTAATCAGACGATAGCTAAGTTAGAGATTATGGAGATGCCAATAACCAAGGTTGTAAAAAACGGAATATCCAGATTCGCTCGCAAACCGAACAAAAAACACAATATCCGGTCCATTATCAGAAAAAATCGGATATCCGCCGGGTAAACCAGTTATTCGGCCGAATAACGGTTGATCGATCGTATTAAGTTCAAATAATAAACACAAAACAAACTCGGCCTGGTCCAAAACAATTATATAATTAAAGTGAAAACAAATCGTCGTATTATTCATCCTATTTCATTATTATTTGTTATCTGTTTATACTATAGTGCTATATACAAGTTTCATAAATCATGATTAACATCGGTTCCACCAAGTGTTTGTGAAAATGTTGTATTGAATATCTGCCCCATTAAATGAAAGTGTGTGCGTGTGCGTGTGTGCATATTAAAATTTTGATGGCTGATATAATCCGGATAAACTAAATAACCACCGAATAATCCAGTTATTTTTTATCCGTCGGCCGACGGAATGGTCAATGACTGTGTATTTTACAACCTTGCCAATAACGGATCAAAGATATGCCTGGTCTACTCACATTCAAAATGTTCGACCAGCTAAATTAGATAAAGTCTTGGTGACTATGGACTGGGAAAGTCGATAGCCATATGCATTTGCGAGAACAGAGGGCACATAAGCTACAGTCCTATTCTACTCATTAACAGCGGACATGAGAAGGAAGCAAGAGCAAGGAAATTTAGGTTTGAGAAAACATGGTTAGAAAAGGAAGAGACAATAAGACTGTTTAAAGAAAGCTAGGGATGCCCAACTAATGGTCAAGACGTTGCAAGCAATCTTGTCATTAAACTAAAGAGATCGAGGAAAGTGCTAAGAAAATGGGACATGAGAAGATTTCTGGAGCCAGGAAGGACAAAGGAAGGAGCTAATCTAGTATATTGATAAGATGGAGAAAACGAGGAAAAGCGCCAGAGACCTGAACCGGGTTGGGTTTTAAAACCTTCACCTTTGGAGAATCAAACTCAGAGCTACATAGGAAAGAGGGTAATAGAATGGAGTCAGAGGGCAAAAGAGCACTAGCTTAAGGGAATGAAAACGCGACTTATTTTCACAAAATGACATGTGCGAAAATACATTCCAACTACACAATCAAAAGCGATGGAGAGGTGATCACAAGGCCTGGGAAAATTCGAGATGTGGCGTTAAGATATTATAAGAATTTAATGGGTACCTCTAAAAATGTCACATGTCGATTGAAACCCGACTTTTAAGAGGAAAATAGTAGATGACTTCTGCCCAAAATGAAGCTTTGAGTTGTGGCTTCTCAGAGAAGGAAATCATAGCGGTAATCTGAAAGCTAAGACCTAATAAATCTCCAGGACCAGACGACTTCCCTATTCTTTTTTTTTATCAAAAGGTTCGAGTTACAATTCAGGAAGACATTAAAGGTGATTTTGGCCTTTGAAAACAACGAACTCAATATGGATAGGTTGAACAGCTTGAATATGTCTTATACCTAAGAAGAATGAAGCTCGAGCCATCGGATTACTTACCTGTCAGTCTTATCAATTGCTCATGTAAGATTATCTCTAAGGTCATGGCTAACAGACTGCGGAAAGTTATGGAAAATATCGTAAAACACACACAAACGGGGTTTGTAGCAGTTCATAGATGGGATAGCAACAGCAAACGAAGTGATTCAAGACTTTAAAAGGCGAAAGAAAAAAGGATTTATGCTTAAACTGACTTTGAAAAAGCTTTTGTCATGGTTGATTAGAGATGAGTGATGGAATACTTAGAGTTGAAGGGATTTAGCATAAATAGGGGAAATGGAGTCATACTTGGCTTTGGTCTGCATTTGCTGCCGTTTGCATCAATGGTTTTGATTCAAACAAGTTCAGGTGCAAAAGAGGATTGCGGCAGAGGGATCCATTATCACCCCTTATCTTCACTCCAGCAGTCGAAGGACTGGCTAACATGATACACACATGTAAAATAATAGAATTGTTAGAAGGGTCGGGACTGATATGCAGTGATCAGTTTGCAGTAGACGGATGACATTGATATTTAGGAAGCTTTGTGAACAACATACGGTTCTGATAAAATGGATTCACCATTCTTTTGAGTTCTGGTCAGAACTGAAGATCAACTTCTCTAAGAGTATAGCTATATGCTTGAGGGGCAATGTCGTCTGTGAGGAGCAATTAGCATCAATATTTAACGACTTCCCGTTAACGTGCCTGGGTCTCCCATTAAGACCTGAAAAGTTGAAGAAAGTCAACTGTTGGTGAATGAGGTGGGATAAAGTGCAGAGGAAATTGGATGGTTGGAAAAAGAGCTGTCGTTTGATAGGAAGGGTTATGCATATCAATTCAATACTATAGATGTAACGACTGCAAATTTCATGTACAATTTTTTTGTAAATCCCTTCTTTTAATAAAAATTCTTTTTTCTTTAGACATACATATGTATATTTTCTATATCAAATCTATGCATGATCATTACTTGTATCTCGTTGGTTAAGACGTTGAGATAAAGTCACAGGATCGAACCTTTGATGCTTTATTTATTTTTTGTTAAAAAAATAAATTTTTGAAATGAGTATTTGCTAAATGAATTTTGTTAGAGAAAAAACTAATTGATTTGAAAAGAGAATTTAATTTTATTTGAAAATGATATAAATTAGTTTTATATGAATTTTTATTAAAGAACAGAATTTAGTTTCAAAAGATTTATTTTGAGAAAAGTTTCTTTTTGAGATATAATATTCATTAATATTTACAAAATGTAAAATAATTATTTTGAATTTATGAAAATTTATTTGGAAATTTTGACATTATTATAACTCTTTTCAATTAAAATCTCTCCAAGTCGTTCGATATAACACAATCTAATCATAACCCTTTGATCCCTAGAAACCTTAGTCCATAGTTCTATATATAAACCCTAGCCCTCTCAAACCCTAATTTTTCCTTCTTTTTCTGTCTCTTTTCTTTTTCTGCCTCTTTTCTTCTTCTCCTCAATTTTTTATATCTTCCATCTTTAAAATCCTAGCCTAAGAAACCAGGCAAAAGAGAAGCCATCAACCATCATCGGAAGTCTCGAAATCGAATTTCGATGCTACCTCTACCACGTTGCGACTTGATATAAGAGATCAAGCTCGTCTTATTGTAAGTCCCTCTTCCTTCTCATCCTCTCGTCACGTAATCCTTGCCATACCTTTTGTGCCTAGGAAAAGTAAGGATTTATAATTTTTTTAAGAATAAAAATCGTATTCTTAATTATCTAGTTTTATTTTTGATTTTTGATTTGAATATTATATGTTAAGATTGGTGCGTAAGCCATATACTAAACTTTTAATCATTAATTTATGAGCATATACTACTAGGTAATTAAGCATAACAATTATCAAAGCAATTATAGTTGGGTCATGTACATCACTGAATCTAATAATGCAGTCAGTTTCGTTAGTGTTCATATATCGGTTATCTTATTTTTCGTTTGTGCATATATGATGAATTCCTTTTGCTAGATTTAACGTATATCATGATCATCTTACTTTTTGAGATCGTGTTGTCAAATTTTTATCAAGATCTATTTTTTATGCGAGATTTTACCCCTCTGCGTCACGAGAGAACATTAACGTGTTATTATGTTTTTCTTGATTCATGTATATTTTATTGCTTGACCCATGTCATAATGTGATGTTATTGATTTTTCGTGAATTATTATGTTTATACGTGTATACCCTATATTACGGGTATCCCTATATTTCCATATAGGGAGACTTAACCGTAATCGTGATTTCGTAATAATCCAGCGATCGCTCTGTTGTAGTTTTCTAACCTACGATTGATGGCGTCTCCCCGTGGTCAGTACGAAATGCATGATTTAGATTAAGTAAGTTGTTTCGTTGTTTTCATTACGAATTCAAATATGTTTTTCCTTGCATGCCGAAAACTGTTTAGACCTGTTTTTAACATGGACACAACTCCTATTCATAATCCTAAATTGAGCAAACACAAATTTCTGGAACATCTACAGAGAGTTAACTACATTTTTCTTCTAGGTTAAATTTCCTGAAAACTTACGGAAACTACTTTAAAACGTGTCTTTATAAAATGAGACAAATCTGGACTGATGCAGAAATTATTTGCATAGCTCTCGTAAAATAAGCATAACTCCCTTCTTATTTATCGTAATGCAATGAATCTTATTAGACACTATTAACAGATAGACGCTCAACTTTCATTTAATAACCGAACCCATATAACGAACATAACCCTTTCAAAAATGCAATTTACCGTCGGTGCATGTTTTCTAAAAACTGCTTTGGACTGCTCTGCGCAGCGTTACGAAAACATTCATAACTCCATCATCAGGAACCCAATCGAGGCAAACTTAGTCTCGTTATTTACACGATATCCTGAATCACAAGTTATTCTTTAATCAATATTTTCAAATTCCGATCTAGATCTAAAACTGATGTTTTCTGCTTGTGAATTGGTGATTGATTTTCTGGCTTGAAATTTAGCTGCGATGATTGTTGCTAAATTTTTCATGCTTCATGTGTAAATGAATATTTTGCATTACGTCTTGAATTTTACATGACCGTGAATACATGACTCCATGAATATATGACTCCGTGACTACATGAAACCGTGAATCCGTAAATTTCTTACAAACCTGAACCAATTGCATGTATCCATGAACCCGAGTTAATTTATAATTAGACTTGACCAAATGTTCGACGGGGGTGTTGGGTAGTTGAAAACGAGTTGTTAAATTGTTTCAGAGTCCTTTATATTAATCCGTGAATCCGTTTTGCTATGGTACAGAGCTGGAACAGTTCATTATTATTATTATTATTGCTACTATTATTATTATCCCATGAATCCATTTTGCTGTGATACCTAACCGGAAATGTACATTATTAACTAAAATCTCATGAAGCGGTTGAACATCATGCCTTAACTCACGTTAGAATAGGAAACCCACATATTAATTACTTTGCTATCTTCATTTGTTCGTAATTTGTCCTTTTCCATGCTTATATGTTGATCCAGTATATCACATTATATTACTGTCATATTCTTAATTGCTATGCTTGTTGAACACATGTTAAAATTACTAGAATTACATTATGACATTGTCATGCGTCACTAGAACTACCCTTATCTATTAAAGGTTTCTTTATTCATATGCATTCTCATCTTCATGTCATTTGTTACCGTTCTTGCTAACTTTATTTTCTACATAAATATAAAATATTGTTTTATTTTTATAATGTGGGACTTACCGGGTGCAAGTCCACTGAAAGACATTCCATTTTGTGTTCTTTCTTCTTGGGGATGTCTATCAGGTGTTGCAAAGACAGGTGACAAAGACCAGTATGAGATTGAACAAAGTGAGGAGAATGGTCAACATCTTGATTCACAAGCAGACTCTTAGCTTTCTTTCCAGTTGAGTATGCCTTATGGTTAAGGCTTTATTTCAGATATTTTATTTTCAGTAGAAATTTTTATCGAGATGTATTCCTTCTAGAATCTGGTAATATAATAAATGATATTGGATGTTTTATTTTTATTTATTAGACTTTTAAATTCTTTTATTAATATTTCTGCTTAATCCAGACACTTAACGAATTCATATCAAGAAGGTGTGCTTCCTGGTATGAATACATCACGAACTTGTTCACTCTCGCTTCTTGTCTTTTAGGAAACGGGGCGTGACAGTAGAGGATACCTGCCTACTTTATGTCCTACCTCCTTCCGAGCTGGTTGACCAAATCCATCGCCGATTCCTTTGGAAAGGCGTTTTTACAGATAAGAAAAGCTACAATTTGGTCAAGTGGGAGATGTTATGTAGACTTAAAAACGAAAGAAGATTACGGGTTAAAAATCTTAGAGATATGAATAAAGTTATATTAGAAAAATGGCTGTGGAGGTAGATATCATGAAACAAGAAAGAAAGGGTCGATATCAAAAATGTGGTATATGTGAAATAGATCAAGAGCAATTACGCCAGAAACAAGAACACAACTTTGGGCACCGAATTCGGAAGGGAGTCGTATCAATCAAAAAAGTGTTCTTCGGAGAAGTATCATATACGAGCTGGAAGATTGATCATTTTTTTGGAAAGAATACTCGTGTGGCTACTGCAAGAGAAATATCCTGCATTTTTCAATGTAGCAAAAAAACAAGGAAGCTCTGTACTGAGTCAGTGGAAAGGTAAGTGATGGCCAAGATTCAATAGAGCATTTTCAGTCAAGGAAAAAAAGTAGAGGTAAATGATTAAAATTTTACAAGGCTGGAAACTTTCGAAGTAAGGATATAGCTTTGTGGGAATGACCGTCCAAATTAATATTTTTCATGAAGTCTTTTATTCGATGGTAAGCTATGGGAGGTTGAATCTGATATTGCTGGGCAAATATGGAAAAATCGAGTACCGCTTAAAGTGAGGGTCTTTATGTGGCTAGTTTCAATAAATGCAATTTTGACCAGGGATAATCTAAATCGATGTAAGTGGGTGGGTCTACATCAATACGATATCTGTGACATAAACGTGAGATGTTATATCATTTATTACAAAATTGTGTTGTATCTAGTCATATCTGGGATATGTTCCGGTACATCGTAGGGAATATACCTCTCCCTAGAGATCCTTTATTGATCTTTAGGGGCACTGGAGGGAATGGATTGATAAAAAGAATTTAGGTTTCTCGGTAGGATATTGTCGTATCAAATATTTATTGGTTCATCAAAAAGGAAAGAAATAATAGGATTTTTAATAATTCTAAGAAATCGATCAGGTTTCTATCAAACTGGGCTGGAATGAATGTCCTATTTTGGTCAGGTGTCGCATCCAGTAAGGTCGGGAAGAGAGCCAAATTATTTACACAGAATCAAAGTGGGAAGGCTTCGCAAGGAGATGTTGAGGTTCCAGGGACGGTGGAGGGACACGTGCAAGAAGGCACTCTTGTGGCACATGAATAATGACTTAGGGGTTGTATGGAATGGCAGGGGTTAATGTTCTTTTATGTATTGAGGGTTATGTCCTCCTGATTCTGGATATGTAGGAGCCAAGTTCTTCAGATATTTTGCTTTTATGTTCTTTTTGTTTCTACTCTTTAAGCTAAGCTGTTAGTATCGTTAAAACTTTCGTTTAATGAAATGTGGGGGGGTATTAACCTTCGTTTTGCTATAACAAAAAACAAACTTTTGATGATAACATAGCACAATTAGAATTAGAATCCAGATTACAACCTTCAATCGAGAAATTTAGAAGGTTGTTCTATAGTTTAATAGTTGTAATTATAAAATGTTGGTCATCCTTATGAGTTGCAGTTTATGAAAAGCCATATTTGTTTGGAGTCTTCCACGACTTTAAGTGTTGCTCCATAATAACTCCGTGTTTAACGTGAAAATAACACATGATGGTTATAGCTAGAAGAGAACCAATAGTGAAATCTGAAAGAAAACTTGTTTATTAAAATTGAGATAACAAAGCATAAAGGCGTGATGACGAAACTATTTCCTCATAAACATGGCTTATGCAAGCTAACTAGCATTGATGTGATATGGATATGGACAAATTCACAAGTTACCAAAAAAAATAAGGCATATTAGTTGGGATACGTTTATGCTTTGTCGTGTGTGTGTCGACATTTATGCGGAATATAAATTGGCACGGTAGTAAATTCTCTATATTGGCAGCTCGAAATGTCAACCGTACGTCGATTTTTTGAATGATAGGCGCCGCCAGTCATATTAATTTCCATGTCCTAAACTATGAGTACGCCAATTTTCATATCATTTGGATACTTTTGTCCATTCATTTCGCATCGCTGCAATCGTCCAATACAAGGGTAAACAGTATCCAATTCACATGAAAATTGGCGCACACGTGTTTTGAGGACATGATCAAGATGGACAGCGCACATGATTGACTTTTGGATCTGCCATTGTAGGAAATTTACTTCTTCCCACCCCCCACCCCACACACACACACTAACAAAATATTAGCAGGTTAGCAAATCTAAACTATTAATAATAATAGTTTGTTAGTGTTGAGGCATTAACAGTTGACGTTTCATCCATTCATATGTGTTCGATGCATCTAAAATAAGTGCAAGTTTAATTAGGATGTGACTAATAAAGAGTATCGTCAACGAATCCGAAAGAATCTAACATGGATGGAATCTGATACGAACCTGATACAATTTGTCTCTTCAAGAATGAATCCGTGCAAAAATAGTACATCATTTGAATTTTTGCAGAATATAAGTGAGACACAATAAATGATCAAATGTTGTTTACTTAATGTAAAAAATGCAAATATAATAAATCTAAAATGAAATAAATGTTGTCCAAGTTAAAGACCAATACTTCATAACAAAAACTTGGAGCATGGCAGGAGGCAGAGATTGTAGCTTTAGTCAAGAAATATAGATATAATCACTCACATTTAGGAGCACATAAGAATTTTGCTAATTCGTATGCAATGACTCCAACTCAAAACTATTGTCCTAGAGCATACAAGACAACAATAATAGGAATGACACCAAAATGAAGAAAAACTATTTATCCAACTGATGAACCATCTAAATTGAACTACACCATAAACGATAAAACATGAGGACACCATCCACATTAACCAAAATACTTCAAAAAGCATAAAAATAAGACCGATAACGAAAATTAAACAACTACAACTACTCAGGAGTACCTCATTGCAGGGCCCACATTGGCAGCATTCACCTGATAGTCACAAACTTGTTGGTCCCGTGTTTCGCCCAAAAACTCTTCAAATCGATCGGATTAAAAAGATTCTCTCCGTCTCCAGCCAACTTCTCCAGCACCTTAATGAACGCGCCTTGGCTCATCTTTCGCCCTGATATCCGCGCACCCCTTCGTTTCGTGCTCATAGGAAGAGGATACTCTGAAACGCTTGTGGTGCAACAAGCAGACTGCCAGCCTCCGATCCCCCACCGATAACACTGCTGTGGATTCCCCGTGCATGTGCACACTGGAGACGGAATCCCAGATAAATCGAAGTCTATCCCGTTAATCACCAATCCCGCACTTTTCTTCTCATTACTTGCATCATCTCTTGCTTGATTGTTATTACTAGCGTTCTGCATGTGAGACATGAATGAATATATGTTAACATCATGAACAGGTGTTTGAGAAGATTGATAAATTATCCCAGTAAAAAAAAATATAGAATTTTAAAGAATTTTCGTATAAAGTCTTGAAGATTTGAGAAGATTTTAAAAGTTACTTTTTTAGGTTATTCTTTCCTCAAAAGTATGACCATTTTTCTTGTTGTGTCATTCTAAGAATCAATTTGAAATTTCTATTTGATACTTCCTCTTCTTTTGATGTAAAATGGTAGAGAAAATTAGTTTTTTTTGCACATGCAATGCATGTATTCGTATGTAGAAAGAAGATTCTAAGAAAGTTCTAGCTAAAACAATGAAGATTCTAGAATAGATTTTAGTATAGATTTTCAAGATGTTTAAGAAAATTTAAAATAAAAATTATGAAGAATAAATGTTATTTTTTTGTCCTCAAAATTGGAATTTCAAATTGAGGCCCTCAACCCTTTTTGAGTTAAAATAGTAAAGATTATCATTATTAACCTTTTTCGCCTTCTTTTGCTTCGGAGCCTTGACAGGTCGACCCTGAGCCCTCTTCTTTTTATTAGAATCATCGAATTGAGGGGCTTTTTCTTCTTTCGGGGAATTTGACGGCTGAAGCATCGAAATGGTCTGGGCTCTCGGAGCATTGGGCATCACACTATAGCCTGAGTGATTCAGTGGTAGAACATGAAGAATTTTGTTGCTGCTGCTGCTGTCTTGACTGTGATGGATCCAACCGTCCCTAATAAAGTTCATTGGAAGAGTTGCCTCGCGTTCTATGGCCATGTCAGGCATGAGTTGTAGGCTTCGCTTCAAGGGTTGATCGTAGCAGCCCCAGTTCCGCATGTTCAATCCTCCGCTATGGTCCATAGTATGAAGAATCACAGAGAATTTTCGCAAGTTTGAAGGAAATGATTGGTGTTCTCGACAATTTTGATCATCCCATTCTAATTAAACTTTGTCAACCTTTCACTGTCCATAGAAAACCAATTATAGTCATCGGTTAAGTAAGTAATAAAATGAGAGCATCTTAAAGGAACATTAGCTTTAATATTAACCCGCGGTATAAACTAAGAAACTTAAGCGAAATACAGAGAATCACATAGAATTTGTGTGAAATCTTCTGAAACAATTGGTGTTTTCGACAATTTTGATCAACCCATTTTAAAACTATTCCAAGCTTTCGCTGTCCCTAGCCAGCGCATGAAACGAGTTGTTAACATGAAAGGAATATAGGCAGATATGTAAGTGCTGCAACAAGAGCATCTAAAAAGAAACAATTGTTAAATATTAACTGCAGTATAAGCTTACCTGTTAATAAATTTAATACAAATATTTGCTCCTATGTAACTCAGAATGACTACTATGAAATTGAGCAGAAATGATGTGGAAATGATTTAGACAGACAAATAAAAGTTTTTTTTCTTCACTGTTTCGATTGTGAGAATCGTATCAGCTAAAATTGCAGCAAACTGAAAATAGTACAAAAACTGAAAAAATCGAATTATGTTGAATTGGCTATAAAGTAAGAGGCTTCATACGTTCTAATAAAAAAAATTACAATATCAAGTTCTTTTCCAGGCTCAAAAAAGGTAAAAAAAAAATTTTAAAAATACCCAATTTAATAAAAAGACGAGAAAAAAGATTTAATCAGTGAGCTAAACGTAAAATCAACAAAAATTTATTGCATATCAGCAGGACACATAGAATTTTGGGGTAAAAATCGCAAAAGGATCAAATCTTTTCAACAACATTTTCTTCATCTAGATCTTCCACTAAAACCCATTAATTTGTCAGATTCGACCATGGTCCAAATAAGAAATAGAAGATCAAACCTTTAAATTACGACCATTTTGCTTGAAACCCTAATTTCTAGGGTTGGGCGAAATGCTTGAGCAAACGCCCAAAAACTCCATAGTAATCTACATTTTGAGGGAAAGATCACAGCTTTTGGAGATTCAATGTACCTATCTTTCGAAAACAATGAAACATTTTGGAGAGGGGAAAAAAAATAAACCCAACAATAATTTTTTTTTAAATAGAAGGGAGCTTTCAAGTTTATTTCTTTTTGTAAAATATGAAAGAGAAACAAGAGGAAGACTTACTAAGGAGAGAGGTCCCTCTAGGGTTCGTTGTCCATAGACGAGAGAGAGGGAGAAGAGAGAGAGAGAGAGAGGAAAGAGAAAAGGGAGAGATATATATTTTATTTTCCTTTATTCTTATACTACATGCATATATTTGCATATATTTCAAATACATAAACAATTTATTTTCGATCATAATCTCCTATCTTATCTAAACTAATGTTTGGCACATGCAAAGCACGTAATTAGAAAAACTTCATTGATAAATTTCCCTATTATTTTAAGCACGTGCATCATCCTTCTTGTAAAATAATAATGACATGATATTTAATTACGTGCATTGAACATGAATTAATGATGTTTTTTCTTTGATTTCTCTCCAAAAATTAAAAACCACATCACCAATCAATTTCAAAATTAAAAGACCCCTTCTTTTGCCCTATAATAATATAGATACT